>JACEII010000075.1:508398-550120 GCA_014332785.1 Antheraea mylitta | reverse complement strand
ACATTTCGTTTTACTTTTACGGAATGACTCAGATAACATTTCATTTTTATTATTATATTGGAAATTAATTAGAGCTGGGGCTTTTTCAATTATAGGCAAAATATCTTCTTCATATTCACCAGAAGTTTTTATATCTATATCTTGAAATATTTTCTTAGATTTCGCTAATGCCTGTGCTGATATATTTACAGTCTTGTTGCTTGCAGTTTGAAAACCAACAAAAGAGGGACTTTTCGTGTTTACACAATTATTGTGATCCTTCTTACTAATACCTGTAATATGCACCTCGTTTTGATCTAAATCCTGAAAAAGTTTAACACTCTTTACCAATGTTTCTTTAGAAATTGTAACTGGTTTGTTATTAGCAGTCTTAAATGCAACAACACTGGTTATATCTTCACTTATAAGGTTAATTTCTGAAATTTTATCCTCTTTTATTGAAGATACTTTTTCATTCTTTTTATTTTTGAGATTCATAGAATTATAGTTAGTAACCTCTAAAGTCATGTATTCAAAGAGTTTTTTACTTTTGTCTAGAGCTTCATAGGACATGTTTATTTCTTTATTGTTTGCTGTTTTAAAGCCTTGAAATTTGAAGTTCTCCCTAATGATACCATCCATGCACATTTTATTTGGTTTATCAATATCTTGATTTAAATGTTTCGTTTTTATGAATGCGTCATTTGTAACTAATATTTGTTTGTTATTGGCATTTTCATAACAATTTAAAGTACCATTATCAGTAGAAGCATTATAAACTATAGCGGATTCTTTATTTATACCTTTTTCGTCAGAACTTTTTAACTGAGCACTATGAGTGAATTGTAAGTCTTTGATAATGGATTTAGTTTTAGAAGTATTTTCTATAGAACTTTCAACAACAGGCTTATTACTAACTGCTTTAGAATCATGTATATCAGTCAATGTTCCACAAGTCATTCTATAGTGCAACCCGTTTAATTCTTCTTTATTCTTCTGGATATGTTTATTATTATTCTTTTTGTCTGAAGTATCTGCTTCATTTAGAATATTATCTCTTATCATTTCAGAATATTGAAATTCTTGTAGAATATGCTCATCCTCAATGTCTGGTAATATCTCTATTTTGTTTATTTCATTATCATTGTCAAATTTTTCTTCAACATTATTATCAGGAGGACCATCTATATCTATTCCTTGGAATACTTTCTTACATCTACTAAGAGCCATGTCTGATAGTTTTATGTTCTTGTTACTGGCTGTTACAAAACCACTCATTTTATGTGTAATAGGATTTGTATTATCATCACATGGTGTACAATAGTTATCATCTTCTACAGTGTTAAATTGTTCATATTTTTGTGCCCTGTCACTAATTTTGTTTATCTCTGTTACATAATTATTATTAACAGTTGCTTCGCTTTTTTCATTACGGTCTCTAGTGGAATTAACTTCATTACAATTTAAAATATTGTGTCTATTGTCATATTTAGATATATTGTCACATTTGTCAACTAACTCTGTCATAGTAAATTCTTTTTTATTACAATTGTTATCTATCTCAGTAAAGACAGATTTAGCTTTATTAAATGATTCACTGCAAACTTGGATAGATTTATTACTAGCTGTCTGAAATCCAACATACATAGTTTTATCGAAAATGTCACATTCCTCATAAAATGGGGTCTGTAACACACATGTGAATGGTATATCTTGTTGCTGTTTATGGACACAATTATCTTCTTCATCACTACTGAATAAGACTTCATCTTGTAAGCTGTTGTTAGGTTTTATATCCAATGGTATATTAAATGGCAGAGTCTGGTCTGTAGCACTATGTTGTTCAATCTCAGTATTTAAATTTACATTATATAAGTCTGATTCCTTTACAGTTTTGCAAGTTATTTGTATCTCGTCACATACTAATTGTGAATTAACTACATATGTATTAAAATCTGTGCTATTCATAATTTTAGGAAATGTTATAGTTTCAAACATTTCAAAAGCTTCTAAATCTACTACCAAGGGTGATTGTGATTTAGGTTGTTTCAATAATCTAATATTTAATACTGGACTAAGAGGTTGAATTTCCTCAGCATTCGTTTCTTTATTCTCAACAAAACTATCCACAGTATTAAAATCCATAGACAATTGATTTATTTCTCTATTAGAGTCAATTAAAACTGAATTATGTTTATTACTCAAATTGGTATTTATTGTAAAACATTCATCTTTAGGATTGTTTCCTTCATACTGTAGTGTCATATATTTTTCATTGTTGTCAACAAAAACATCTGGTGAAAAATTTTGTGCTTCTAAATTTTCAAATCTACAATTATAATTAGTCTTTCCTTCACAAGGCAATCTTTTTACAATTTCTACATTGTCAGCTTCTTTGTGGGAATTAATATTACATACATCTGATTCATTTTTATCATTATATCTATCTTTGTTAAATGTTTTGTAATCAAAAGTGTTATCAAAATCTTGTGTAGTTACTTTATTACTACATAACACTTCTGCATTTTTAACAACTTCTATTAACTGTGTATCAGAGACGAACTGTGTTTCAAATTTAGTTTTTGTGTCTTGATTACATTCCTACAAAATAACATAATACAAAACAAGTTATTTAATACAATTAAATTTAAACAGCATTTTTTTTTAATATCCTAAATATTATAAAAAAACAACTTATAATACGATTACAAAGCTTATTAGAAACTAGCTGACCCATGCCCACTTTATTAGGCTGTAAATATTTTTACTTGGATTTTGCTTTGATTGGATTTTGATAAGAATTCATGCATTCATGATATTGCTGTTGATAATATAACCAATAAACAACACTTAACCTTTTATTTTTCTTTATACAAAAAACTTCTTTCTGTGAGTCCACTATAAAAGTTAGACATGTTGTCGCTGACTTTTTTTATGGACATTATCAAGCTCTACAACTTTTCTCTTGAACACAATCATATATCTCTGATCGTTAAGGCAGGATTCGTAAGCAACATTTTCATTTGACCATTTTTTCCCTGACTTACTTTGCAAATGTGACAATGACAAAACAGTCTTCTCATTTTTCGGGTTAATATATAGCTAATTACACTCATAAATAACATGGCTTTTTATTAGTAAAAGAGTTTTCAAAATCGGTTCAATAGATCCAGATATTACCCCCTACAACCTCACAAACTTTACCTCTTTATAATATTAGTGTAGATTATTTTCACTTTTCTATAATTCATAAAACAAATATATTAATGAAATAAAGCTATTTTATAATATTACAAATAAATTTAATTCTCTCTTACCTCTATACATTTTGATAAATTATCCACGGTTAAGAAATCAGATTGATTGTAATGAAAGCTTGATAATCTACCTCTTTTCACGCAATCCGCAACTTGAATAGCTTTTATTTGTACGTTAACAGTGTCTATAACATCTCGAGTTCTTTTCGTGAGATTTACTTCTTTTTTCACACCTTTATAAAGCGCTGAGGACTTCTTTACAGATTCCTTTTCTAACATTGTTTCAAAGTATTCTATCAAGTCAGATTTATTTTCCATATCTCACTATTTAAAGGAAGTATAATATGTCAGCGAAAACGTTAACTTATAAAATAGGAAATTATGAATATTTTGTTTACATTTATTAGAATTATTTATTTACTCATATGTTTCTTACACTATTCTTATCTATGCTTCTTACTGCAAAATGAGCAGTGTTACCGTTTAAGAAATAATGTCTCCAAAAGTCATTTACGAGATGTGCCAGAAGTCGCTAAATGTTTCATAATATTTCATGGTAAAAAATATGGTGAAAATACTATATTGCGAATATTTCAGTGTTATAAAACGAACAAAAGACTTTAGTAGGATTAGTAATAACAACTTTTAGTCACTTTATAATTCTGTAGCGTGCTGGCCATAAAAATTGTCTCTGGCCTTTTTAGAAAAACAGCGACATATTCGATGTCAGATATATATACAAAATTTTCCTCGACAACAGTGGATATTAAAAGTTTCGGTTGCAAAGTCAGTGTTTGATTTTACAATAATATCACATTGAACACTGAGAACGAATCTCTGCACAAAGACCATCTCAGAACCTTGTTCAAACGCCTACAAGATTATGGCGTCATAGTGAACGCATCAAAGTGTGAGTTTGGCGCCCAAGAAGTAGTTTTTCTGGGTTACACCATTTACTCAGAAGGAACTCGCCCTCCTCAGGATCGAGTGCAAGCTTTACTAAATTATTCACTGCCTAAAATTATCCAAGGTGTACGACGTTTTCTCGGTATGTTAAATTTTTATCGCCGCTTCATACCTTATGCTGCACAGTTTCAAGCACCACTCATTGACGCAGTAGTCGCCACCAACAGTAAAAGTGCAAAACCATTTTTATGGACGCCCAAGCTGTTGAAGCATTTTGAAGCCTGTAAAACTAGTCTATCAAAGGCAACTTTACTTCAACATCCAATTAACGATGCACCTCTCGGTCTGTTCACACATGCTTCCAGCATTCACATACGATCGTGTTTGCAGCAACAAGTCAATGGTATCCTTTAGCTTTTTTTAGTAAAAAATTGACTTCCAAACAATCACAGTGGCCTGCTTATTACCGAGAGCTATTAGCAATTTACGAAAGTGTACAACAGTTTCGTTATATTTTAGAAGTTAGCAAAGCAACCATTTTCACAGACCACAAACTTCTGTTATACGCTTTTGTACAAAGACGAGAGAAGCTTCCTCCTGCACAGCTGAACCAATTATCTTTCATCAGTCAATTCACAACTGACATTCAGTACATTAAAGGTTCTGAAAACCTTATTGCTGATGCCATGTCACGAATTGAGGCAATTTCATTAGAGCAAGAATATGAAACTTTAGCACGTTCTCAAGGCACTGATGAAGAACTTCAAAATTTGTTGAAAAACGGTTCAAGCCTTAAACTTACCAACATTAATATTCCTGGTACATACTCTTTTGTACAAAGACGAGAGATGCTTCCTCCTGCACAGCTGAAGCAATTATATTTTATCAGTCAATTTACAACTGACATTCAGTACATTAAAGGTTCTGAAAACCTTATTGCTGATGCTATGTCACGAATTGAGGCAATTTCATTAGAGCAAGAATATGATACCTTAGCACGTTCTCAAGGCACTGATGAAGAACTTCAAAATTTGTTGAAAAACGGTTCAAGCCTTAAACTTACCAAAATTAATATTCCTGGTACTGGCGTTTCTCTATTTTGTGATGTTTCCAAAGATAGGCCGCGTCTGTATGTGACTCCAGAACTGCGGCGGGTTGTCTTCAATAAGCCGCATAATTTGAGCCATCCCGGCGCACGAGCTACCACCCGCCTTGTCACCGAGCTGTATGTTTGGCCATCCGTTAATAAGGAATGTCGAGAGTGTTCACGAGTGGTCGCGAGCGTGTCCTGCCTGCCAACACAGTAAAGTCTCCAGGCATAATACCGCTCCCCTCAGTAATTTTAAAACCCCATCTGGTTGATTCCTCCATGTCCATGTGGACATCATAGGACCACTGCCTGTTTGCGATGGTTATCGCTATTGCTTAACAGCAATAGACAGGGTAACGAGGTGGCCAGAAGTATGGTCTATACGTTCTATAACCACAGAAGAAGTGGTAGAGACTTTTACTAGAGAATGGATCTCTAGATTTGGCATACCACTCTGTATCACGACCGACTAGGGTACTCAATTTGAGTCTGACTTATTCTGCAGACTCCTCATCACTTTTGCCGCTACACGACGAAGGACAACCGCATATCACCCACAGGCAACTTAAGGCCTTTTTAATGTGCCATGAACAATCCTGGCTGAACGATCTACCTTTTGTACTTCTAGGCATGCGCTCCGCTTTTAAAGAGGACCTCAAGTGTACAGCCGCTGAGCTCATGTACGGTGAAACATTGCGACTCCCAGGAGAACTACTTATTGCACCACAGAACCCTAGTATTGGTGAAGATCCAGCTGGTTTGGTCGTTAAGATGCGTAAACATATGTCGAACATTCGACCAGTACCGGCATCTCGCCATGGTAACCAAAAGTCGTTCTTATTCAAGGACATAACAACAGCTACGCATGTATACTTGCGTGATGACGCTGTTCGACGCCCTCTTCAGGCGCCTTATACTGGACCATATCAGGTTCTTGAACGGTCAAGTGACGGCAAAACACTGACTTTGGACATCAAGGGTTAGAAAGTGGTAGTCAATATCGATCGCGTAAAACCTGCTTTCTTTTCGGAAGTTACTCCTCAACCCTTATTTCCACCACCTTCACCAGTCACATCCGTTCCTCCTATCCTCAAACCGCCTATAGACAATTTATTATCCTCACCCTACGTTACTCGATCTGGACGTCGTGTTAAATTTAAACCGATGATAAATCTGTAAAGAACTTCTATGTATATAGTTGTATTATTGCCATTGTAACTACTTTAGGTGCATTATAATATTATTAAGAATGTTGTAATTTGATGTTTTTATATCAATTCTTTGTAATTTTTTCTTTATTTCTGTATGCTTTACTTTTTTATACTTTATGTAAATATGTGTATAACGTTATGCTTTGTAAATGTTTATATACTGGGCTTTCTTTACTCCGTAGGGGGGTGGTTTAGCGTGCTGGCCATAAAAATTGCCTCAGGCCTTTTTAGAAAAACAGCGACATATTCGATGCCAAATATATATACAATTTTTTCCTCGACAAAAGAAGTGGATATTAAAAGTTTCGATTGCAAAGTCAGTGTTTGATTTTATAATAATATCACATTGAACACGCCCCAAAAACTCTTCTTGTTGTTTTCCGGGATCGAATGTCATTCTGGTAGGGAAATTTCAAAAATAACATCAGCAATTCATGTTGATACCAGTAATTATAATTAAATTAGTACCAAAATACTTAAATATTTTCAATATTCAATTAGTCGCTAGAAGTCGCTAATTTTTGACGTGACAACGTCTTATAAATTGGTTTGCCGGGTGACACTTCAAGAAACTGCGTTACGCTCCGCTCACGTTATGCACTCACAATGAGAGCGAGTGAGAGGCACGCGTCCCTTCCACTCGGGCATGGTTAGCCCGCCTAAGAGCGAGAGAGATACGAAAATTATTTTACCACTCAAAGTCGTTGTCACGTAAAACTTTCGCCCGTATACCGACTTTACAGGCAACCAATTTTTTTAAGTCGCTAGATTGAAAAAAAGACGCTAAACATGTTCAAAATCAGCTAGATATAGCGACAAAGTCGCTAAAACGGCAACAGTGAAAATGACATAATGAGGAAACTAGGGATGCCCATCTGAAATTGTTTTAAATGTATAATTGATGTTCAAATATAGAAAATTCAATAATTTTTTCGATATTATATAAAGAATCAAGTGGATCAATTTATCTGTATATAAACCTTTATATAATCACATCCAAGGGATACAAAATAAAGAAACTCGTTGGTGATTTTAAACGATATATCGATGTTTTAGATAGAATTAAATAAAGATAAATATAACAAAATGTATATTTCAAACAAGAAAAGTAATGTTTATTTTGCTAAATATAATTCAAACCAATAATTTTATTAACTTTGTGCCTAATAAGTATTTCCTTTCTCCCTTTTCGATAACTTACTGGATTCCAACGTAACTACGATAAGAGAATATATTTTACCAATTTATAAATCTCGGAAATATACTACACGTCATCCCGCAGTTGTAATGCATTTGCTTGTTTAAGAATTAAAAGAGCCGTCGTTAAATTGTAAAATTGTAATACTGCTTTATGTTTTGTTTTCTTTTTTATTAACTTGTTTAAAATATGAAGTATATTATACAAATAAAAATCTAATTAAATAGCTGTCGATGAATGTTGTATGAATGACAGTAAGATAGTAACTAAAAAGACTATAAACATGTGACTGAAGAATCAAGCGACCAAAAATATCGTAGATGAAGCTCCGTCTATATATAACTACATATGATAAGATATCGTTTATAAAACGATTTATCGTCAATGTTAGGTAAATATAAACTAATTTTTAAGTATGAACTATCGATTTTGTAATACGTAACATCCCTAGATATAAACAGACTAAAAAAATAACTTTATGGCTATAAGTATACAATTTTTAAACTATGGTCTTGAGTTTTTGGAGGGATTTTGGTCTGTCAAATATTGGAATTTATATTTTATTCATAATCTTGTGTTACTTGATTCTGCATTGTATAAAATTCATGGTATTTAATGTAATTTATTTCTATTATTGTGCATAAACGATGTGTATGGAAAATAATACCACGGACCATGAATTCAGAAATACCACAAAAACTCCCTGAAAAGTTCTAACAAGGGAGCCAGGGAAATAATTGACAATGGAAATTAACAAAGACTCTGGATGAGAGAAACAAAATAATTCAGACAAAAAGAAGATGATACGCTAGTAATAACTAGGAAATTAAAAAGATAAATAAATGAAAAGTATATACGAAATATTTTATAGAAGATTTCGCTCTTATGTCTTTATATTAATTTGAATACGGAAAAAAATCGGTTAACGGCCATATAAGAATTACTTATATTGACAACTTGAGAGTTGGCAAAATAAGATAATTCAGACAAAAGGAAGATGGTACGATACTATTTATAAGGAAGAAGAAGATACAAAAGATGGTTAAAAAATATAGGAAATATTATATAGAATGTTTGGCGCTTATGTCTTTATATTGACTTGGACATAGATAAAAATTGGTTAAAGAAAACATAAGTACTCACACTTCAAAATTGGCAGTGTGGATTAATTCCTTCGCCTGTCCTACTGGACGAATATTATAACTACTATCTATGGTCTATGGAGTCTGCGGTCTTATGGCAGCTTTGAATTTTGAAAGCACGAGTTGACGGATAATTCTCGAAAAATAATTTTGTATTTATATTACAAAACATAGTGTGGATAAATTCTAAATATAACATATAACTTTATAATTAGTTTAAATATGGTGTGTAACATCTTTATGCATATAAATATGTTGAATTTTCATATTTCAATAATGGCGGTACTTTAGGTTATTATTTATTGCAGAGCCATACAATTTTGTTAGTCCAGCCGGGTCCCAGACCGGAAACGAGGACGTACTCTGATTACGAGAGCGTCAACGATTGTATGGAAGGTGTATGTAAAATATATGAAGAGCATTTAAAGAGGCGGAATCCAAATACACCAACTATAACTTATGACATTTCGCAGTTGTTCGATTTTGTTGATCAGGTATACGTTTAAATCATAGTTTATGGTAGTAATATTACTAAGAAATTGTACCCTGTTAGTAATTTTTCATAGTGTACAATAAATAATGTTGAAAAATATTGAGCCGTCACGGGACGCCTGGCAGATATGAAGTATCAAGTGAAATATTTATTTTATTACGTAAATATTCATCTAATATAGAATTCAAAAATTTTACTAGTCGCGGTGTGTTTGTCGGCATTTCTAAAAAGGTATTAGGTCGTCGATGCGTGCTGCGTAACACTAGTAGAACGAGTCGCAGACAAAACAGTTTGAATCTTATGTTTATGCCCATTGGGTTGCATATGTTTTCGACTATTTCGTTAATAGAGCAAAATTTGCGTTTTGGTTACCACACGTCGCCAAGCCAAAATCAGGTTTAGGGTGCGCCTATAGACATTTCACATCAAAACATTTTACGACTAGATTGTCTTCACTTATATGGTACTAGTTTTGCCATATAAATACTAGGTTTTGCTCGTTGCTGTGCTTGTGTTAATGTAAATTCGGTCAGTCCCTCAGGGACAATATTTTTTTGGATAAAAAGTCATTTCCTTTGTTGTATTTGGTATTATATACCTGTATTATATTGTATTATGTCTTTTTCTATAGATTGGAGAATTTTATTATGATTGAGTTACGACTTACAATTGTAACATAGAAACTCACATTTTTATTTAAAGCTGTCTTTCAACAATAACCCTAAATAAATTACTTAAATATTAACACCCCCACAATGCAATTGCTACTGTGTTCGTCTTGTACTGTCTTTGTTTCACAAGTCTAACCTAATTCAACCGAAACTGGTAAATTGAGAAAAATAAATAGTACACTGCACAGTATCAATCACATGGCTCTGAATTGATTAGGTTCAGATTCTCTGTACTTGACCAACTACTGTTGCAGTGGAGTTAAGTACAGTAAAATTATGTTATAAAAACATAGAAGCAATTACTCATGTTTTGCCGAAACAACCGATGATTTTTTCGAGATACAGCATTCAGTTGGAACCTTTGTTCAGGATCAATATAATCAGTATGTTGTTCAAAACGATGCCACCATAAATGATTTTGACTGTAATTTGTTTGGGTCCATATGATTGATATTGTCAATCTTAGTTTGGTTAGGTTATACTTGTAAAACAAAGATGGCACTTTGCATTGGTGTTAATTCTTAAGTTGGTTGTAAAGCTAAGGTTCTCGTAACATGATTAAAATCGATTGTTAAGATAGTGTATAATTTAATGTTGTATGCATTTATTTCATTCTTGACTTCATGCTTAATTGAAGTAACAGCTTCTTTAGGCGTGTCGAGCAGTATCTTTTTGCCAGGAGGTAAATTTATGATTTCGCGTCATGACATGCTAGCAAGCGTGACCGAATACACTGCGCTTGTGCGGTTTGCATCAGAATAGCGGCGCTTGGTATAGAAGTTTATCTACATCTAATATGAACTACTGTTCTACTTTATCTCTTATTGAGACTGTGCAGTCCATCATATGTTTAATTAATTATCATGCTGTATAAAATGTTTGTAATTATTCCTTGAAGTATCAGTAGATGAGAAAATCAGAATAAAGTTAATATAAATTTACCAATTATAAAATTTAATTAATTCAGACTATAATTGATCTATAAATTAAAAAAAGAATACAGTTATTCGATTGTTTTGAGTTTCCACTTCTATCGCCAGTTTTTATGAATCTTTCGAACATATTTTTTCATATTAGGGTTGTGTAGTCTGGTGAAGCTTTAAAAGCCTTACAAGTCTAATAGCATAGTCAACTTGAAAAAAAAAAGTTAAGATTATGGTGCTGTCTATCATTTGTTATATACCATGATATATTCACTATAAAAGGTAGCAATTTATTAGCTTACATATTGCATAGGCATCACTCTAAGATAAGCATTATCCACTCACAATTTTTAGGTTAAACAAAATTAAATATTATAGTGGTCGTTACTTTGGTCGTTCTGCCTGGATTTGATTGACCACTACTATGTCTCTTTTCCACTATAGAACTACACATGTGGGAATGTGGTACACCAGATTAGGCCTCTCTCGGCAGCGACTCAAGCCTAGGTCCGTTCCCTCGGCGTGGTGCCCTTGAGTGCGCTGCTCGCGCGATACAGTGACACAAAATCTTACATTGACAACATTACACATATCAACCTCCACACACGTGTACACATACACGCTTACACATGAAAGTGGAAGAGTTTTATTTCTTTCCCTTATGGAACTGAAATAGTTTAGAAAATTATCCGATACGAAATATATATAAGAGTTGTTGAGGTATACACATATATGTCCCAACAATTCATATATATATGAATAGTTAGCTTAGCTCAGCTCAGATAGGTCGCGAATTGCATGTATCAGGTAACAGCCCAAGCTGAGGTGTGCCATGCACCTTTAAGCTAGTTGTCAAATAAAATGGGCCGAGTGCCTTATGGGCTCGCCTTAGTAGTACGGTGAATCTGTTAAGACCTTGCTAGGTTAATAGTGTAATCAGATCGAGCGAAAAAAAGGATATGTGTCTCCACAGATTCACACTGGCCGACATCCCAGCTAGAACGAAAAAGTTGTGGAATCGCCTCCCAGCCAGTGTGTTCTCTTCCTCGTATGATATTAGGTCCTTCAAATTGGTGTAAAGAAAAACTTTTGGTGGTCGCCATGAAAGTGACGACTGTCGTTATTTTTTAAGACCAACAGTCGCCCATATTTATAGACTGTACTGTACTTTCCATCAGGTACTGAGCAGTCATTTTGTCGACCCTGTTTAAAATATAAATGTCTGCACTACTATAGAAAGTATTTTTAACTGAATCAATAAAAGGAATCAAAAACACGTTTCTGGGTTTAACCTGATGTCAGTTGACACTGTTGGTATGTAACACAAATGATTGTTGGAGTGAGACATAGACAAATCCAATCAATCAATTCCTGGCAGAAGTGCAAAGTAACATCCTCTACAATTTTTTTTTTATATCATAGGAGGCAAACGGACAGATGGGTCACCTGATGTTCAGTGATCACCATCATCCATAGACACTTGCAACACCAGAGGAGTCGCAAGTGCGTTGTCAGCCTGTGTTGCGGGAGGAAGAGGTGATGGGGAAAGGGGAGAGAGGGAAGGGAAAAGGGGAAGTGGGCCTCCGGCGGTCTTGCTGACCGAACGAAACGCAACAATGAAAGCATTGTAACTTCACGTCGGTTTTCTATGTTGTCGGGTGGTACTACCACGGTCGAGCCGACACATTCATGCTGAAACCAGTAATAGCTTATGATTAATTTCCGCAAAGTAACGCCTTCTTAAAACGAAAATTAATTAATTAATTTCAGCTGGCAGATTTAAGTTGTCTGGTGTACCAGAAATCAACAAATACATATGCTCCGTACAATAAAGACTGGATTAAGGAGAAAATATACGTGTTACTACGCCAAGCAGCAGGCCAGAACGATTAGATGTAAGATTAGTTAAGTCAATGTGAAGATAATAATGCCAATTCATACTGTTCTATCAAATCTAATACACAGCATGTATTTGTATGCTGTCACTGTGCGAACTGAGTTCATTTATTTTCTTATCATAGTTACAAATTGACCGTTATATTATGTATACATGCTGTGTATACAAGACTATAATAGGAGTATGAAGTTATGGCACTGGATACATTATTAAAATTTTGACAATTATCACTAAAGAAAACCATTTGTATATCGTATATATTGTATCAAAGATTTAAGGTAACATTTAACAAGTTGATTATTTGAGTGAGTGATAAAAATTTCTCTAATGATTCTTTTAAATGACATAATAGCTAATTCAATAGAATTCCAATTTTTACATAAAACGTCTCAAGAGTAACATCCAACATCCTACGGATACAATAACATAAGTTTTGTTTTTATTACTAATATCTGGTTTCTGAGATACTTTAGTTATAGTTTATCAGTTTAATAGCGTTATCAAGTTCGATAAGTTGTCAAATTGCGTTTCTGAACACACAATCATACGATAAATGTCAGTAAAACTCAACAATAAATGTCAGTAAAACTCAACGATAAATGTCAGTAAATCTCAATGATAAATGTCAGTAAAATTCTTGTTCATCTTCTTTAATTTATGGCGCTGTGTGTAAGCAATACACAATTCCGCCAAAATCATGTAGATACAGAGTGTGCGCTGTCTGTCCCAGATAGTGTCATAAACGAAGGAAGTCAATTAAAAAATGTAACACGAAAACGAAGTTAATAATTTTGTATTTAGACCAAGTTATTGTATGTTTCTCACAGATATACATAAAGGCAAGCTTAGATATGTATCGATTAAGAAATAGACAATTTGATTAAAGTTTAATTTTGTTAATTTTAATAAATAATGACAACACATGTAAAATTAAAGTGTTGTTATTCACTAAAGCTAAGACACACATAAGGTTAGTGGGACGGGGAGTATAAGGAGGAAGGATATCATAAAGGGAGAGTCTGTTTCTCGAACAATTAAAAAATATATGATCTAGAGAACCTTCATCAAGACCGCATTCACAGAGAGAATGATCCTTAATCCTCAATTTAAACAAATGCACTGGTGTACAAGTATGACTTAAACGAAGACGACAGATGATGGAAGTAACAGCCTTACTTAGATATGGGAATTTAAAAAAATATGGTTTTTGGGGAACTTCATTTTGAAAAGAAGAAATGCCTTTATATTTTCTGGAAAAATTCCAATCCTTTTGCCATGCTTCTAATGATCTAGTTTTAGCTAGAGACAGTCTAAACGATATAACGATAAATGTCAGTAAAACTCAACAGGCCATTTGTCAGTTTACCTTATGGATAACTTTATTAATAACTATCGGTAGTTTAACTGAGTATCTCAGAAACCGGGCATCAGCCAATCATTTTTAAGGTCTTTTCCTACCACACCAGATCTAATAATGTAAGTAGTTTTGGAGAGGCCCCTTATTAAATTTTCTTATAGGTAGAGGGGTCAACTTCTAAATCTTGAATGATATCTCATCTTCCAATAGATCATCTTAGAACTAGGAATTTAGAACCTGAGCACACATTTGTCATATTCATATTTTTATTAGTAATAAATTAGGAACTCCTTATGAATTGGAATTCGAGGTTGTGGATAACATTTTAGAAAGTACCGTTTACACAGTTAAAAGCATCTGTAATTCGCCCCTAATCAATCAAAAACATGTTAAGAATATTAGTTATAAAAAATAACTAGCTGGCAAGGCGGATGTTGTCCTGCCTAAATAATAAAAATCTAAAATTCAACCGCAGCACCACCTACCGGGTCCAATTGTAAATCCAAACCATTCTCGGATCCACTAGATTACGCACACAAAATTGCATCAAAATCGACCCAGCCGTTTAGGAGGAGTTTAGTGACAAACACGCAAAGAAGAGATTTATATATAAAGATATGAAAAAACTTCAATAACATTGTTCCCTTACCAATCAATACAAAAAAAAATCTTTATAACGAATTTCAAGGGACTGAGCATTTTTTATCGCTATTTGGAGGGAAGAGAACAAATAAATCGTTTTGTGGTAAACCAACCACACTCAACTAATTTCTACGTCATACATTTTTCATTATAATATACAACAGCATAAAGAGTTCACTCTATATATTATATATGCTGTTAATCTAATACTTCATTTGTTCTATATGTATAAGTATACCGGGTTCGGATCATATGTATAATAATCTAAAACTAAATAAAACAGATATTCTTTATATCTTCAGATTCTAGGATATCTGGCAATTTGTTTATTTCTTTTATATCGACTAGTGAATGCACTTAACCTTACTAGTAAGCTAGAAACGCCGCCATTTTGGAAACTGTAACATAGATAACAGATACAAAAACTACTTACCAAAAATTGTAATTGAAATCATGCCCAACTTCATATTAAAATTTGTCGAACAATATTTAGTTTGAAAAAAAGGCCTTCCCGAAAGTAGGCGAGTATTCAATAGATTGGGCTTAAAGAGAAATATAATAGTTAAAAAATATATATACATTTTCATACGTATTATTTGTATTATGTTGTTTGTAACATTGCGAAATTTTGTGAAAGAGTAAAAGTAATTTAGTGTAAGTCTGTTTCCGTCGTTTCATTGAATATATGAAGAAGGTTTCGCCCCAGTTTTTTTTCTTCTGTGCATATTGCTTTCTAAGACATATGTTGATCTGCTAAATCTAAATGTCTTGTTCAATTATATTTTAAGTTAAATTGAATATGAAGCGCAAAATATTTTGTTTTGATTTTTTTCACTGACAACATTGTTTTTTTAGTTTTTTCATTTGTAATTTAAGTCTAGGTAAGTACCTCAATTGTGAGAATAAAGTTTGAAAAAATATTGCCGTAGTTTTTTTTCTTATACTCTAGTCATATTCATATACAGCTTTGTATTTTTTGTATACCAGTAGTCGAAAATCTATTTTAAATCAATAATTTTTAAGTTTCAAGTACGTAAATAGAATGAATAGAAATTGCTACTCGTCGATGGTATACCTATATATGTATATTGTAATTACTACACATATGTATAGAGGCCATCAAAGTATTATGTAAGCAAAATTTTTAAAAGTTCTGGCCGCTCCCTCCCCTGGTCAGCAAAAGTAAGCAATGCTCTTAACCCTCTCCCATAATTCCGTAAACGGGGTTTTTAGTCTATCATGTAGTGGATTTTATATTTTACTCATAATCTTGTGTTATTTGACTCAATATTTTATTTAATTTGGTGGTGTTTTACGTAATATAGTTGGTTTATTGTGCATAAGTGAAGTGAATGGAAAATAATACCACGGAGCATGAAATTCTCAGATGCCACAAAAACTCCCTGGAAGGTTCTAACAAGGAATCCACCATCTTGTTAGAATATTGACTTACACGACACTTAATATTGAAGTGATCGCACGACGCTTGGAATATTATTGACTACGCGACAATGGCAGTAATAATCTGAAAGATTGATTACCAAAAATAAGGTTAAAAAGAAAAACTCATCTCTTTGGCTGAGATAATAAACTTGCGTATATGGTGTCGTAGAATTTTCTGTAAAGCTAACAGTAATGAACGTTATAGATATAGATATTATTTCAAACAGTTCTATCAACCTTCCTGGGAGTTTTTGTGGCATTTCAGAATTTCATGCTCCGTGGTATAATTTTCCATTCACTTCAATTGTGCACAATAAACTAACTATATTACGTAAAACACCACCAAATTTACAAAATATAGAGTCAAATAATAAGATATTATGAATAAAATATAAAACACACTACATGACAGACTAAAATCCCGCAAAAAACTCTCAAGATACGTTTTATGTCAAAAGTAAAATATATTTTACAAGAATAATTTTGGATGCAGCATTTACGTATACGTGGGTGGTAAAAGCACCAGATTAGGCCCCCCTCGGCAGCGGCTCAAGCCTACGTCCGTTCCCTCGACGTGGAGCCCTTGAGTACACTGCTCACGCGCTACAGTGACACAAAACCTTACATCAGTGCTACATCACACACATCACCTATACATGCATGCTTACACGCCGTTTTTCTTTCTCAGAGAAATAAACGACAAAGAGTTCTACCCTTATCCTATATAGTTTTGAGAAATTTTTCTGACACAAAATACATATAGGAGTTGTTAAGGCACGCATGCTTGGTACAGATGTATGTTTCAATAACTCATATACGTATATCTAGATAGCTTAGGTTATCTCAGATAGGTTGCGATTTTTGCACAAAACAGGCGACAGCCCAAGCCGAGGTGTGCCGTGCACCCTTGAGTTAATCGCCCAAACATCCTGAATCGGCTGAGTGTAAAGGCTGTAAAGACTTTTCTAGGTCAACAGCGTTCTCATATCGAAAAAAAAAGCACTTTGAAGTCGTTCCTTGTTTTAGCATGAATGGGTCGACTCGCCCGGGGTACTGCCACCCGACCCACAGAATCACCCACGTGAACTAACAACTTTGCTAATTTGGTGTGCGGGAGCGAAATTTACCCCCAGACCACGGCAGCGTGATAATTGTGTGTTTATACCTATACTATTTATTTATTATCCTTGTTCCAAACACATTTGAAACATGAAATAAAACAAAATATATTATTCACATTATATATTTCGACATTATATACGCTACATAAAAATTATTACAATCACAAATAGAATTTAAAAAAAAAAAGTATAAAAACTTATATCTATCTTTGAGAGCATAAGAATTATCGGATTGAAGGAATTAATAACTATGATGAAATACGTCAGCAGTGGTAGTTTTAACGTAAGGGACTTCTTTGGGCCTAAATTGAATAAAGTATTTTTCATTTTGATAACTGTACATGGCGGATATTCGGACAACAAAGTCAGACTAAATATCTCAAGTCTTAAAAAAGCCACTAACGTCAACAGTCATAAACATTTGAGTATTCTTGTTGGTTCAGCATCTAAATGTCTTATTGCAAATCCTACAATAGGGTGATTAACATCTTTATTGTTTCTAAACGAAAGACTTGGACTGAATCTTATTGGCTAATAACTTGAGAAATTTTACCTGAATGAGATGATTAAATGTTTTTTTTTTTGTAATTATTATTTTATTTTTAAGGAACTCAGATTGTATGCAGTCTTCAAAAAATAATGTAACCCTAGAAATCTTAATTTTAAAATACTGTAGATTTTAAACTTAAAAAATAGTTATACATACATTAAACTATGAATCTAGATAGACAACACAGTCTGTGACACTAATTGTTCTTCTACAAGGAAAATTCCAGCCTGATTATTTTTACACCAGCAAGGTAAATCTATACTGATATTACAAAGAGGTAAAGTTTGTAACATTGTAGGGGGTAATCTCAGGAACTACTGGTCTGATTTGAAAAATCCTTTCAGTGTTATAGAGCTCAAATATCGAGGAAGGTTATAGACTATACATCATCACGATAAGACCAATAGGAGCAGAGCACCAGTGAAGAATGTTTCAAACTGGGATTTTTTCCTCTCGAGAGCTTCAGCTGCGTGTTAGCGTTAGCCCAAAGTAACTATTACACGCGAACGAAGTCGCGGGCGGAGGTTAGTATTGTATAAAATTATAAGGAAAACATTCCCAAGCTTGAATATTCACAACAATCTTAATATCTATTAATACATTAAGATATTGGACATGAAAAATATACATTTTTAAGTCAATTAATGATATGGTAAGAATTCTCTGATGATTCCTGAAACTGTTTACAGTAACAATATTACCAGTTGTCGAGGAAGTCGTAACCAGTCTTTGGCAGTACAATAGAAGATTCTGTCAGGGTCTCCGATGACTGAAAGTCTGTCCCAGAAGATGCTTGACTTGAAGAGAGCAGGCCACGGTTTTCCTCTGATAAATCTATAACCATATTAAAATTTAACTATAAATACAATCATGTGAATAGAGATAGTTATTAGAACATAATGCATCCGATAACAAATTGTCGATGAGCACTAAGCATGCAGTCTACACCTCTAATTACGATGACACTTACCGTTACAAAGTATGCGTGTCTTATTTTAATAATGATCAGTGTACATTGTGTTTGTGTTCAATAAATAAATAAATGAGATAATTACTCAACTGTTGATTATGTCTAGCCTGTTAATATTACTGACTAAGAACTACCCTCCCTGGCTTCAAGTTTTTACATTTTTTTAATAATTCTCTCTCGTATCTATCTCTATATATAGTATCTATCTCCTAGTAGGCATATGCCAATGTCAAGTCAATCATTGGCCAGTTACTTTGGAGTTAGTATTTAATATAATAGAGTCGAATCATGAGGACCCGCCCATTTACCACTTGGTTATGGAATTTTAATATATTTATAATTTTCTATTATGAAGTCACTAGGGGTAATTAAACCTAGAAACAATTTTTAAAAAGTATCATTATTGTAACAATGAAAATTTAAACACCTATAAACAACTAGCCTCTGCCCGCGACTTCGTTAGCGTGGCATAGATACTTTGGGCTAAACTTAACACGCAGCGGAAGCTCTCAAGAGGAAAAAAAACACCGATTTTTAAATATTCTTCATTGGTGCTCCGCTCCTATTGGTCTCTTAGCGTGATAATATATATACTCTGTAACCATTCTCGATAAATAAGCTATATAACATTGAAAGAATTTTTCAAATCGGAACGACTGTTCCTGAGATTACCCCCTACAACGTCACAAACTTTACCTTTTTATAATCTTAGTATAAATAATTTCAACCAAACTTTTTAAGATATCTTAATGAAATTTTCAGGTTTTTTTTTTGTTCAATATTCCTACTTCTACACAATATTGAAAACTAAATATGATTATTTATCACTCTATATTATTTTTATTTTTTTCTCGAACTGACTACGCTATTAACCTAGCAAGGTCTTAACAGCTTCACCGGATACACTACATATTATAAACCAAAACCCTCTATGATGTTTGTCTGTTCGTGGCAAGCTCAAAAACTATTGAACAGATTTTCATGTGGTTTTCACCAGTAAATAAAGTGATTCCTGAGGATGGTTTATGTATATTATCTGTTAAGGTTTTTGTTATCATCAGCACCGGACAATTTTCGTCGTGCCAGCTGATCTATACACATAATAAGAATGTAAATTTTATGCGTCTGTATTTTTTAGATTTTTGTTAAAAAAATTGTCGCAGGTGTATCGATAAACAATAACACAATACAATATACAACAATACAATACATTTTAATTATTTTTAAAAATGTCAGTCTGTCTAGTTGTTTTAAACACGCATCACTAGTAAAGTACTGCTTTCACGATAAAATGTCACCAAGAGAATCATAAAGCGTATCTTCGAGTAATGTTTAGGCATTGTTTAATTAAAATCGATTCACTATACAAAAAGATGTTGTAATTTTATCGACGTTGCGACTTAAGTACGATAGAAAAGTAGTTAAGTAAATGGACTTAATACATTCAGATGATTTTATTAATCACTGCTTTATTACATAAGATTCCACGCAAACGAAGTCGCGGGCACAACTTGTATGAAAAAAAATTGAGCCGTCACGGGACGCCTGTCGGACGTGAAACATCAAAATTGTTTTGTATAAGTTATATGCATAAAATAACAGATTACGACAGGAATCAGCTATTGCGTAATAAAAAGATAAAGCATTACAAATCTGTTCCATAAAATAATTTAGGTAAATATTCATTTTTATCAAATACAAAAATTCAATTAGGCGCATGCGCGGTTTTTTGGCGGCACTTATCAAAGCGCGGTAGATCGTCGGCGCATGCCGCGTAACACTTTTTTTTTTACGTGGGGAAATCCCTTATGGATGCCTACCCTCCTGGGGGAGAGGATGGGTTATGTCCGACTCGCACGGACTAAAACCCCACGGTGTACCGACAGACCGTGATGTTGGGGCGGCAAGGGATCGTTCTACGCTATTCACCTTGAATAGCCGCCCCAACGGTCCACCCAGCGGAAGGTTGCCGCCGGGCTCCTACCTATAGAGAGGCAGCTGGGTACACGCCAGCTGCTCCCCCTCGTCCGACGGACCTGTGCAATGAGGGGATGAGCCCCCGACTACATCCCCTCAGGTCCGGCTACGGGGGCAGCAGGAGTTGGGCAAAGCGCCGCCTCCTCCTGCCGGTCCTCAGATGGCGAAGACGGCCACTGAGGGGGTCCGCCTCGCAGGCCCTCTCCGCTGCCTCCTTTTGCGAGATGACTTCCTCGCAAAAGGAGGCCACTGCTCGCCACGCTTGTTCGCTGCCGAGTATGGACGAGACCACGCTCGGCAGCGACAAATCCTCTCCTACCACCGCCACCAGAGTGCGGCGCTCCACCTCCCACGCAGCACACTCAGAGAGAGTGTGCTGCGCGGTATCTTCTTCAGCGCCGCACTCATGGCAGGCGGCGGTCGGCTCCCTGCGAGCGATCCGGTGCAGGTACCACTCGAAACAACCGTGTCCGGTCAGCACCTGCACCAGCCTGAACGACAGGGAGCCCCATCTCCTCCCAATCCACTCCCGCAGGACCGGGCGGACGGCGTCGACGGTGTGCCTCCCGAAGCGCGCGTCCGCCAGGTCCTGCATCCAACTCCCTATAGCCCCCTCCCGCAACTCCCGCCTTTTAACTTCTATCTCCCTGGGAGATGCCGCGTAACACTAACACTAGTATAATGAATGACCGACAAAACAGTTCGAATCTTATATTTACACCAATAGGGTTGCAAATGTTTTTATTTCGTTACTAGTGCACAGTTCGTGTTTTGCGTCGACACACGTGCAGTCAAGTTTACCCTCCGCCTATAGATGTTTCACATCGATAAAATGTTAGATAAATCATACAGAAAAGTGTAAAAATTTCTTTACAAATTCCTATGATTCTTCAAGTAATCGATAATGTTCAGTTTAATAAATTAACACTTAACTTTATGATTAACTAGCGACCCCTCCCAGCCTCGCACAGGTGTAACATAGATACTCGTAGATATCCATTGTAATGAAATATTGTTAGGGGAGTTTTGATCTACATGACATATACAACGTATGTAATATATTATAATAGGATAAAAAAAAAAATTATAAGATAGTTTTGTAAATGACACAATTATTTTTGTAAATAAATAAAAATGGTTACTGTGGGTTATGCTTTAGAGATAAATATATACAATCACAGACTTTTTCTTCTTTCTTTTCTTCTTTCAGATCTATTTAAGATATACAATTCCATATTAAATTAATTTGATCAATCTGATAAGGTTTAGCCAGCGTTTACGATTCAAATGCACAAAAATATGTTTCTTACGATATCACATTACAAATCTTTGAACTTCTCGATTTTTCTGTACTACAATATGTATGTATTGTACATATAAATCTTCTTGTTGAATCACTATATCTATTGCATTAAACTGTATTAAAATCCGCTAAATAGTTTAAAATATTTAAGGAAACAGACAGCTGAAGTGACTTCATTTTATACTATGTAAATAAGATAATCCTATTTACCAAAAGGACAAAGATTCATAAGTGAATCATTTGGCTTTTGCTGACTCCTTGCCAGGCAAATGTGTAAACACATTATGTCACCTTTAGAACATGTGATATCATAATGAAACAATTAGACAATCATTGTTGTTTTATTCTGATATTAAGCCTACATGGTTATGAAATTAGTCTAAAACCAAATGTCTCCACTGGGAAGACAATATAAATATGTTACAGTATGGTAATATAACAAAGATAAATAAATGTATATTTAAATGCTAATGTTTTTTTTTTATGAACTATAAACAGGAGGCAAAGGAACAGGCACCACCATCCATAGACACCTGCAACACCAAAGATGTCACAAACAACCTGTAGAGAGATGGGGAAGGGGAAGGGGTTGGGATGGAAGGGTGAGGAGTTGGAGGTGGGCCTCTGGTGCTCTCACTGACCGAATGAAACTCAACAATGCAAGCTCTGTTACTTCACGTCAGTTTTTTGTGAGAGAGTGGTACTACCTCGGACGAGCTGGCCCATTCATGCTGAAACCAGCTATAGATTCAGCGTGGCTCTACCACAGACCGAATAAGGCTGATGCTAATGATATTAAAACGGGCTTCTAAGAAATATCATCTATCCAATAAAAAAATTGGTGTAAAGTATTTCCAGATAATAATTTTAAATAAACGTCACAAGAATAGACACATAGGCTGATGGAATGGAAGAGAGATAGATGCATCACAAGCCAAATGCTTAGGCCGACCTCGCCTCTCTATAGCTTGTTCCACGCTCACGCTTGCACGCTGCACGCTCGGCTCAAGCGGGACATGGCAATGACTCATGCTTTTTCCTGCATGCAGCTGGCGGTCATCGATTTATAAGAAGTTATCATGGCAAAACAATTTATAAGCGAGCAAGTTGTGAGGTATGTAACAAAGATAAAAAAAAGCAATAAAAACCTCTTTTTCGAAATTCTTTAAAAGAACACAAGCAAATCTAACTTACCACTACTTGATTTAATCACACTACTCCTGTAGTCTTTCTTATCATTCTGTGGACTTTTGAAGTTTGTTCGGAAGAAATTCTCCGAGGAAGCCACAATTTGATTCTGGTGACTTGATACAAGGCATTCTCTCTCCTCGTCTTTGCTTTTAAAGTTTCCTATAAACTTACTTATAAAACCTGGTGAAGTAACTTCTCTGTCTTGACCATCTTTGTATGAATTCCTCATTGCCTCGTGAGATTTGAGGGCATTCTTCAATTCGGAAACGACTTTCGAATGAGACAGAGCTAATTCTGACATAACAGGTGGTGGAGATGTCTGTATCTCCTCTTTAACCACACGAGTTTCACTCAAAACACATAGATCTAGCTGACTTTTCGTTTGATATAGAAAAGGTGCAGAGTGTTCGTCCCTATAGGATGTGTTTTCATCTTGTATAATCCGTTGTCCATGGTCTTTCCCAAAAAAAGATATTAAATCATCTGTACGGACTGGAGGATTGTTTAAATCAAAGTCTAAGGTATCAAGTAGGGCATACTTGAGAGCTATATCTGGTTTTATGATCGATTCATTGATTATTTGAATCTGGAAAGTGAAACAATTATATAGCACTAGAATGATATCCAGGACTTAATTAGCATAGTATTTTTTTTCTTAACCCCTTGACTGACCAAAACCAAAATTAGCTTAATAGGAATGAATGTAACAGATAGTTGACAGCATAAGTTATAAATATACCATATTTATCACAAAATTTGAACAATAATAAATTATGGAATTTTTTTTTTTTAATATATCATATAGGAGGTCAGGAACATGTGGGTCACCTGTTGGTAAGCGATCACCGCCATCCATAAAATCAATAATCAATCTACCCCAGAGGAGTCACAAGTGCGTTGCCAGCCTGTGTTTGGGGGAATGGAGAGACAAGGAGAGGGGTTAGAGGAGAGGGGAAGGGAGAGGAGAGAGGAGGGGAGATGAATCTCCGGTGCTCTCACTGACCGAACGAAACGCAACAATGCAAGCACTGTTACTTCACATCGGTGTTTCTGTGACAGGGTGGTGCTACCCCAGACGAGCCAACCCATTCATGCTAAAACCAATAATAGTTTCAGCGTGGCTCTACCACCTACACATGTAAAATTATAATTTAAAAAATTGGTCGGTTATTCTAAACCATGACTCGGCATTTTGAGACCATCTCTTAAAAATTCAGCTGAGGGGTTAAAAGAAAAAAACATGTAGGAGATTGAAATAAAAAATTAACAAAAAATAATATAGCAAAAAATCACTTTGCTTACAAAAAGTATTTTGTAAACAATATTATACTTTTATTTCCGCGCTCCAGCACTCCATATAATTTTTAAGAAAACAAATTTTCTTAAAAGTTAATAGCTTTGTTGAATTAAGCCATCATGATTTTTGAAGTGAGTCCTTCTTTGGGCACAATTTACGATAATAATTACAATTTACAATGATGAATTTTAAATAACTCTCACTATTTTTTAAATTTTCTATTCAACTTATTTTTTTAATAATTTAATTTTTTTCATTACATTGTGTTGAGTTTTTTTAACTGGGTTTAAAAAGAAGCAACAAACTCAATCTGGCTTTTATTTTTAACACACATATATATATATATATATATATATATATATATATACACCAGATACCCACATACTTGTGACCCAAGAATGCCCTTGAAACTTTTTCACTTCTGTCCGTAGTCCCTCAACCTTTTAAAATTATTGATAAGAACCACTCTTTTAAGTTTTTTTTTTGTTATAAAATCTATCCAGTAGCTTTTGTTTCATACGCAAACCGCAAACCTCTAAAATTATACATATTACATGGAAGAGCTTCTAAAGTGTCTAGAAAACAATAAATAACTATATATTTTAGATATTTCAAGAGATAAAATACTCTTTCCACAGATACAAACCACAACTAAGTCCGAATGGTTTATAAATAATTCGTAATTAGTTATTTTTAAAAACTTCCTCCACACGTCGGGCGTGGTGTTGTTTAATTCTTACCTTCTAAGACATTATCCATGTTGAATAATTCATTATCAGGCGGTGAAAACGTAAATATAGGAAGTAATTTACTTACTTTTTCTTTTTCCGTGAGCGTTTCCCAAATGTTTTCATATGAATTTTTCGCTTCAATAATATCATCGTAAATTTTCCCAGCCAGTGGGTTCATGGACCGAAAATACTCATCAGCTATGGCATTCATCGCCATATTTAAGTTTTATTTGATAAAAATGGTATAATTTTGTTAGAAAACATTAAATCTTCATATAAATTATAAAAGAGATTACAACACAACCTGGAACTCTGATAAAATAAAAATACCACAGAGTATGTTTACATAAACGAAGAGAAAAGTATTATACTGTATATTTACACAGATCCAACATATTACAATTATGGTATACTGTCTGTGGATATACTGCCATAACGTACAAGCAAAAGATTTCCTAAATTAAAATTTGTACTAATTGTAAATTAAAGGTAAAGTATGTATGTGTTTAACTGTTATTAATATTTTTTTAGTTAATATAAATAATTAGTTGATAAAGCAAAATTGAGGTAGTATTTACCTTTTATTGCGTTCACTTTATAGCTATTAGCTATGCATATAAGTTTGGCACTTTTAATTTGAAAGTTCGATTCCAATCAAATGTTCAATCCCTTAATTAGATAACGATCTAAGCGACGAAATCCAATAAAATGAATAATACCCGATAATACGAAAAACTTATTATTTCGTTTCTAAGTTATTTGCCGGTTTCTATATATTCTCGATTCATAACCGGTTTTAATCTCTATGTCTATAGCGAATATAAGATGTCAAAAAATCTAAAATGGCTTTCTCTGTCTATCGTTGTTTATTTTGAGTTTTCCATATCAACATGTAAACGAAAGAGTAAATAAAATAAGAAATCGTGTTTATGTAATTATGTTGCACAATACGGGGCCCTATGGGCCGGGAGACCAACCAGTGAATGTGGGTGCTTCGTTAAATCTATCTCAAATGAATGGGCTTAATTTGGTGAATAATATAAGTAAAAAATCCGAAGAACAATCTCAGACGTCTAGTGGGCCTTATAACCTTCCTAATTATCCTTCGTACGGTGCTCAAGCATTAAATATGACTTCACAGTTTGCACAATTTTCAAATTATCATCAGAGTAGGTTCCCTGCGAACTTTTCTATACATAACTCGACCTCGATGAACTATCAGCCATGGCATAATGGTATGTTGTCTATGAATTCGAATTTCCAAAACAACGGACATGGTAACGTACTGAATTATTCACAGACCTATGATAAACCCTTAGATACACCTATTAATATGGCTAAATTGTCAACACCGCATATATATAATAAGGAATATTTTGGCCATGGCCCTAATTATGACAACAGTAACTTTAGTGTCCGTTCTAGAGAATCTGACGTAACTAAAAACATTGAAAGACCATTAATGGACAGTTCAAGGCGTAGGAGTCTCGAAAATACTGTTAAATTAATTGAGAATATATTAATGAATTCAACAGCAAAACGCAAGGAACTTAGAGTACGAACACCTTCATCTGATGATGTGAAAAGCATCGAAAATGATACATCCAGGTCACAAACTCCAGAACCAGTAAAAGAAAAACAATTGAATGTAAATAATGTAAACACTGTAACAGAAATTTCATCAAAGTTATATGAAAGACTTACGACTGAGCAACCAAGTATAAAATCTACAGAGAACATTAAAGAGAGTAACTGTGTTGAAAATAATGAAGATAATTCTTCAGTCACTTCAGATGAGGTCACACCAAAGAATGGAAATGTATCCTTAATTACAGATATAGAAGTCAAAGTAGAAGAATCTAGTTGGACGGACATTAATTTCCTAAATCCGTTCCACCATGATAGTAATGCTGTTATAAGAGATAATGTTGAAAGTTCCAGAATTGTTGATTGCAGTAGAAGTATAGTAGAAGCTACTGAAGCTTTCAAAAATGGTATAACATTTTCTTTTCTGGTTAATTTATATACTAACATTTTGATGAGCTTGTTTCAGTAACATCTTGATGAGTTTGTTTCATTAACATCTTGATGAGTTTGTTTCAGTATCATCTTGATGAGTTTGATTTTCAAAATATTTGTTTATGGTATTCGTGATTGATTTTATCTATCCCTTGTTGTAATATGATATGTATGTAATAAAACATTCTTTATTCATTTACTAATTTTACTCTACATGGAGCCAAATTTAATGTGTATGTCTTAGACATATGCTACTGTAGGATAGAATATACATTCTATTAGAGTTGCCAGGATTTTACATTCATTAAAAATAACATAATTATTCAGTAAAGAGATAAGTCTATTTGTAGTAACAGCTATGTAACAAGTAACAACGGTTACTATAACAGTATAGTGAAAAGCATAGTAAATTTAGGGACTATGGTAACCACTGAAACTTTGTGAAACAAACCATCATCTATTATCAATGCCCTATCAAAAGCATCTCAACTGTTATGTGTAAACTGTGTGAATCCCGAAACGCATCAAATTAAATAAGAGTCTCTGTGTCGTTTTATATAACTTTTGATGTTGTATTCTGTGTTGTTCGAAGGTAGTTACAGACATTACTATTTAAACATTCAGCTTATATATTCCAGGAAATCTAAAAGAGAACTTCTACGAGTGCCCACACTGTAGTATTCTAATACAGCATCCAAAGCGATTTCTGATACATACAAAGTGGCATTCATTAGGAATCAACAAAAAGACAGAGTTGGCGAGGAAGAGAGAGATGCGGAAAGAGGCGAGGATAATTGAAAAAATGAAATCTGAAGAGGAAATGAAACCAAATATATTCCCGTGCAAGGACTGTGACAAAGTTTTTAACACTAAGAGTAGTTTAAAGAACCATAGACATAGGTGAGTCTCATTATATTTTTTTAAAAGTGTTTATACCTTCTGATTTTTTACTGGTCTATACTAATATAAAGAGGTAAAGTTTGTGACTATACCCATTTACAAAATTCTTTTACCAATAGAATTCCACATTATTTTTAAGTGTGATAGGCTAACGGAATATATTAAAAAATGAAAAGATTTTTGTGGTAGTCAGATTTACAAAGTCCAAGAAAAACGGTTGAATAAAAAAATTTCTTACTAATGCTGCCTTAATGATGAGATATATATATATGATTGAGTTCTAGAGAAAAACCCGATTAGGCCTCCCACGGCAGCGGCTCAAGCCTAGGTTCGATCCCTCGGTAGGGAGCCCTTGAGTGCGTTGCTTGCGCGATACGGTGACACACAAGTATACATAATTGCTACAACACTGCACGATCACCCCCACACATGTGCACGCCTACACGCTTACACATGAAAGTGGAAGGTTTTACTTTTTTCCCCTTATCGAACTGAAAAACTCTCAATTTTCCGATAACAAATATATGGAGGAGTTGTTGAGGCGTGTATGCTTGGTACACATATATGTTTCAACAACTCATACACATATGAATAGTTAGCTAGGTTAGCTAAGATAGGTCGCGATTTTGCATGCAACAAGCAACAGCCAAGCCGAGGTGTGCCGTGCACCCTTGAGCTGGTTGCCATAATAAAATCGGCTGAGTGCCTTCAGCGCTTGCCTTAGTAGTCCGGTGAAGCTGTTAAGGCCTTGCTGTGTCAATAGCGTAGACATTTCGAAAAAAAAAAAGTTCTAGAGAAAAGTTGAAGAGGTTGATAATGCCTACAAAAAAGTCATCAACAGCATACAAAGTATACCTTGAACTTATATATTTAAGTCATAAAAAATATTATGTTGCCCAATGAAGTGTTACCGGGTCAGCTAGTTCTACCATACAATTTGAGGAAGGCATACATCAACACATTTTTAGGAAAAGATGTGGTTTTTGTTTATGTTAGACTAACAATAAATTGCAACATCCAGGTTTTATCATAATATAAATCTATCTATCCTATAAATATTTAGTTTTGTACATTGAAAATATTTCCATAATACTGATTTTATGCAATTTAGGTTATGTATGTACAGAAGGATAATTTGTTTTTTCGATTTGTTTATTTGTTTCCAAATGGTAGACCCCCAGCTAGATAATTTATCATATGATAAAAAAGTCTTCCCACACTTGCATTTAACAATAGACAAAACATCAGTCTTAATATCATCACCTTATGGCATTAATCTTTAATAATTTCCTTTCAGAAATCATTCAGTACGAGGTATCGAGCGTAAGAAACGTCCGCGGGTTACTGTGAGTTCGTTCCAATGTCCAGATTGCCCAAAGAGGTTTAAACACAAACACTCACTTGAGAAACATCGGGACACACATTTAGTGAGTATCTGAAACCTTTAGAATGGTATCTTGTGTAGCTTGTGACCCAGAAATGCCCTTGAAACTCAAGGGGATGGTGTATAAGACCAGTTACGTTGTATGCATCTGAGTGCTGGGCTACAAATGAGAACGATGAGAGCAAAACTATATGTGGCAGAGATGCAAATGTTAAGGTGGATGTGTGGTGGAATTAGAATGGATAAGATTAACTATGTGTATATCAGAGGAAGTTTTTAAAATAGGACTCGTGATAGAGAAGTTGAAGAGTAATAGGTTAGCATGGTATGGGCTTGTCATGAGGAGAGATGAAAATCATATAATTAGAAAATTTTTGAGAATGATGGTGTATGGATGTAGGAGTAGATGAAGACCGAAAAAGGTATGGATGGATTGTGTGAAAAAGGATATGTGTGTAGAAAGTATGAATACTGAAATGGCATCGGATAGATGAGAGTGGAAAAGCAAAACATGTTGTGCCGACCCTACTTAGGTGGGATAAGAGTGAAATTATGGTATACAGGCTGAATGTTTAGATAGTAGCAATATTTATGGAGGATACTCTGTACTCGATTCTCGTTCTAAATCAATTAACAAAATAGGTACTTAATAATTGACCAAATTATCTAGAAAAATACAAAAATTATACACAATCCTCTAAGCGTCTATGTTAAATCACAGTGCCAATGACCGTCGGATGATTTCACTTTCATTTTAAAGGAAACGTGGGAACGTCAGGAACAAAACAAGGGTTTATTGCCCGTTTTGTTACCGAAAGTTATTAACTCAGGGTCGCCCATTGTAGCTTTTGGCACCAGTCATTGCTCTTAGGTTTATTACGATTGTATTATAAACAGTTTTGAAATTCTTAAAATAAACTTTAACTTAGGTTTTCTTGGTTGTTTACTCGTATTTGTTTTGGTATTATTTATCTTATATGTTGAATCTGACCATGAAGTGTCATATTCTAAAATATTGCGAGTGTTTAACCTTTCACCTGGTATGTATTTTGGACACACTACACGTCATAATCGTTTTTAGGAGATACACAGAGATGAGTTCATTCCAGACATCAGCATCGTCTAAATATCAATCCACTCTAAATAGCTTTTTGACACCAAAACCTGTCTGATGTTGCGTTTAAACTACACACTATACTACATTCCATTGTACTTATTTCGTTGTAAAACCAACCACTATTACCTAAAAAACTGTTCCTGGTTTTACTGAGTCTGAAACATGGGAATAACAAGTTTGTCACGGTTTCATGTATTGAGATCATGCCAGTCTTTTACGAAATCATGCTTTTCAAACTTTTGTGTGAAAAGAGTGTATAGAAAGGGTAGATTTACAATACCAAATTCCTGAAACTAGGTCTTTAGGTTTTTAATCCTTAGATTAAAATATATATTTTTTTTAATTTTCAGTTTCCATTTTAAATTAGTTAGTATTAAACCTTAGATATCGAAGATACGCCACGAAACTGCAAAATCAAACGTGAATTGTACAGTAATTATGATATTGGTAGGCTTATGACAGTCCAAGACTAGGTCCTAACTATGCACAAAAATGTTGTGGTGAATTTTTTTGATGTCAGTTTTATCTTAATATATAAAAATCCAGTGTCATGATGTTTGTTTACCACGAAACTACTCAACTAATCTTTCAACAAATCAAAGTTTGCCACATAGTAGAGCCACGCTGAAGCTATTATTGGTTTCAGCATGAATGGGTCGGCTCCTCCGGGGTAGTACCATCCCTCTCACAGATAACCGACGTGAAATAACAGTGCTTGCATTGTTGTGTTTCGTTCGGTCAGTGAGAGAGCCGGAGGCCCAGGCCTTTCCTCTTTCCTTCTTTCCCTTTCCTTCCCCTCCCCCTTCTCCCATATACAGGCTGGCAACGCACTTGCGACGTCCCTGATATCGCTTGTGTCTATGGACGGTGGTGATCACTTAACATCACGTGACCCACAGTTCGTTTGCGTCCTGCGATATAAAAAAAATATACATATACTTTGGTCCAACTTGAGAGATAGGGTATTTTGTACTTGATTTAATGGCCTCAATATTTTTAAATTACAAACCAAATGATTGTCATTGTTGATTATTGTTATTAATTGTAAGATTCATTAGTCTCGACAGATGGCGCTTTAAACTAGTTTGTTGATAGAAAACTGTAGGAGCACTTGTTATAGATTACTCATAGATGGCGCCACGTTTTAATTTTAAATTTATTTTTCAATAACTGAGCTACAGCAATGCCTAGATGAGTAAGCCAATTAATTATATAATACCATTGACTTTTTAATTAGTACACAAGAAATCACTATAATTCAATATACTATAGCTCATGTAAGTAACAGAGTGTATTGGTATTTATGTACCTCTCTTTTCAGGAATTTAATGTGGCTTAGTTTGTACTTTGTAGGTTTTATTGTATGACCTTGGTATAATTAATATCTGGTGAGATTATGGTGAAATGTTAGAATCAGTAGAGGTATTTGTCATTTAAATATAAAGTAGTCATTAAGCTCTAACATGTCTTATTGAATTTTAACATATATCATTTTGCGCTGATTGTCTAGGAAAAGACACATCCGTGTGCGGAGTGTCCAAAGAAATTCGGTTCTCAAGTCCTCCTCAAGATGCATATGAAGTCGCACGAGAGGGTCCTCAGAGGGCCTACCTTTCGTTGTACATACTGTGGGAAGGGATACTACGAAGCCTATACATTACAGGTGACTTCTGTTATAATCTTGTTATTTTAAATAAGCAATTTTTGTATACCTATATATATTAATTTATATCAAGTATTTCAGAAACAGCTCTTATGATTTTGGGCTATTTTTAAAACCCCATCCTCACTGTAGATTCTGATGTTTTTTCTTTTTTAGTTTTTGGCAAGCAATCATCAAATTGTCTAGTAATGATATTACAAGTTTCTTGCGATTATTGCAATGAACTCACAAGATGGTGACCGTCTTTTTAGAACTATCCAGGAAGTTTTTGTGACAAGTCAAAACTCATGCTCCGTGGCATTATTTCCGATTCAATTCATTTGTGCACAATAACCAAACTATATTACGTAAAACACCACCAATATTGAAAAATATAGAGTCAAATAACACAAGATTATGAATGAAATATAAAATCCTTTACATGACACTTCAAGATCCCCCAAGAACTCCTGATATATGCTTGTTTCATTGTTTTTTTTATGATTCAAAGGGCTTTCAGTTAGTAGTGATATATATTTCTGTTAACAGGTCCACGAGCGTACCCACAGGAATGAAAGACCATTCTCTTGCGACATTTGCAATGCGACTTTTGGGACCAACTCCAGTCTCAAGAGACATATGCGAGTGGTAATAATTATTTTTTATTATTAATTTTCCATTTACTTTAGGGAATATTTTTTACTCATGTTTACCGCCCCTATTGGAGTATACCGAAATGCATATGAAAATGCATTAGATGAAAGATTATTTGTGTATTAGGGATGATAGATATTAGAAAAACATCGATGTTAACATTGGTTTAAAAGTATCGATGTACGATAAACATCGATAGCAAAACATCTATGTCTCAAAACATCGATGTTTTTGATAACAATTAAATTTGTAAAAAAAAACTAACTTTATCGGGTGTTTCTGGCACAGGAGTTGGCCAGCGTTGAAGCGTAGTAATGCGTCGTTATATAAATAGCCATTTAATATGGGCCACTTCGACACAGTCACCAATATTTATCGTTAAGTGTTAATGCAGATGAATTCAGGAACAGTAAATAATAAATTATGATAAAAAATATTATGGACCACTTTGGTAATTTATTTATATATTACTTCCTTGACACATCAACGACGCTCTCACAAAATATTATTTAAAACTTTTTTTTTTTTTCGAACTGACTACGCTATTGACCTAGCAAGGTCTTAACAGCTTCACCGGCCTTCTAAGGCGAGCGCTTAAGGCACTCAGCCGATTTTATTTGGGCAACTAGCTCAAGGGTGCACGACAAACCTCGGCTTGGCTGTTGCCTGTTACATGCAAACTCGCGACCTATCTTAGCTAACCTAGCTAACTATTCATATATGTTTGAGTTGTTGAGACGCATATGTGTACCAAGCATACACGCCTCAACAACCCCTCCACATATTTTTTTATCGGAAAATTAGAGTTTTTCCAGTTCGATAAGGGAAAAAAATAAAACCCTTCCACTTCAATGTGTAAGCGTGTAGGCGTGCACGTGTGTGGGGGTGATCGTGTAGTGTTGTAGCAGTGATGTAAATTTTTTGTATCACTGTATCGCGCAAGTAACGCACTCAAGGGCTCCCTGCCGAGGGATCGAACCTAGACTTGAGCCGCTGCCGAGGGGTGCCTAATCTGGTATTACTTAAATCTAATAACCGACAAGTTCAGGACAGTGTGTAGCATTTTTACAGATATGCACATATTGCGCCATTGTTTTATTTCAAACTTAATAAAATAATTTGATTGCAAATTTTAATTTAATATGTAATCAAGATGCATATAATTGAAACAAGTCTGAGCGATATTTACTGAATGAGCAATTAAAGATGTCAATATCTTTGTTATTACTGTCATTATACAGCTGTTTCATACGATTGAGAGGCGAACAGTTGTTAGTTCGCAAAAACGTTTTGGAAAAAACAGTCTGAATGGGGTATCGTGGAATCTTTCTAGGAACATTTAAGTTTAGTTCATTTAATACGTCCGGGACCTCAATAACCCCATTAGCAAGCTAATACAGTAAAAGAAGATCCAATATCTTTCGACGATTTTCTAACGATATTAGTTTAAAGTGTTTTAATCGAGTATTGTAGTTTGCACGATAAGGGGTGATACGATAAGACGATTTAGGGGTGTAAGGGGTGTCGAGTAACATCTTAAAACTTAAGACACCCAAGCCAACCTCACCTGCACGTGGTGTACCCTGCTGAATAACGAACGAGGCAATGGCGAAAGCGGGGTGGTAGGGTTTTACAGCTCGACTGGGTCGCAACCACCATGCATATGGCGAAAAAACCCATCATAGTGACTCGCTTCTGCGCGTCGCGTTTCGGGATCAGCCTGTGCATATCCAGTACCGGGTGACTTTTGTCATTATGGCCGGCATGACAGCGGCGAGCAGCGATGGTCGCCACTGTTTTTGGATTGTACTATGCTTACCATCAGGCATAGTGCAGTCACTTTATCGTGCCACAATAAAAAAAAAAAAAAAAAGGACAACTCTAGTCTCGGCGCGCAAGAAATTTAGTAAAATTACGTTGAATACGCTCTATACGATGAACGTGAATATTATAATAAGGGTTCCAAATGTTTGATGCGTATTCTAGAACACTTCGTACCAAAGTTTTGTAAAGATGCATTATTGTTTTTATATTATGGAAATCTTTACACATACGCTTAATGAATTCACACATTTTCCAGGCTTTAGATATTGTCGTGTTTATATGTTCAGTAAATTGTAGCTTGCTATCAATCTGTATTCCTAAATCTCTTGTACTTTTTGTTGTCTGTAAAACTGCGGTACCTATTGAGTAATTGAAAGGAATAACATTTATATTTTTTGTAAATCGAATGTGTACACACTTCATTGCATTAAGTTCCATTTTGTTGTCGGTGCACCAGGTTTCAAGAGATTTCAAATCGCTTTGAAGTAAAAGTGAATCATCAAAATTTTTTATTACTCTATATAACTTCAAGTCATCTGCAAAAAAATAAGCATTTGGTGTATTTTATATAACTCGATATATCGTTTATGAATATTAAAAATAGGAGCGGTCCTAAATGAGAACCTTGTGGAACTCCTGATAACGCAGAAAAAGGACTAGAAGTATATCCGTGAACCGTAACCCTTTGCAACCGATGCTCTAAATAGGATTGTAACCAGACTAAAATAGGACCATGAATACCAAACTGCTTTAGTTTTAAAATATAAGTATATTGTGGTTAACTTTGTCAAACGCACTACTAAAATCCGTGTATACTGTATCAACTTGGAACCGAGCATCGACTTGTTTCGATATGTCATTCACTTAATCAAGTAGATTAGTCACAGTAGATATGTTTTTACTAAACCCATGTTGATTACTACTTATCATGTTTTTAGAGTATTGATGCTAATGATAACAGCACAACACTTTCAAATATTTTAGAAAATATATTTAGAATTGATACAGGTCGATAGCTGCTGATGATACATTTGTCACCTTTTTTAAAAATCGGAACCACAGTAGCTTCTTTCCATAAAGTTGGAAAAATTATGTATTAAGAGATAAATTAAATATGATTTTTCAGGGTAACGTCAAAAATTTTGAGGTTTTTTTGATGAAAAGTGGAGGAATGCCATCTGGACCTGCTCCTTTACTAGCGTCAATGTTTATAATAGCTTTTAGTATGCATCCCTCACATATTAAGATGTTACTGAATGAATTTTGCGGGAAAATTGTGGTCTTGGTTGACGTATTAGTATTAATGTAAGTTGGATCAGAGTAAACTGAGGAAAAATGATCAGCAAATAATTCACAAATGGATTCACTGGTGTTAGCTATTCTATTGCCTAATTTCACCTTAGTCGGTATTTCAGAAATACCTTTTCTTCGTGCCTTTACATAAGACCAAATTTTTTTCGAATTTTGCGGCAAGCACTTCTCTTTACTTTCAACATAGCTATTATAACTACATCTAATTGCCAACCCGATGCGCTTATTCAATAACTTGGTCTCAATAAGATCTCTTGGATTATTATATCGTTTGTACTTTGATGTAATCCTCTCCTTTTTGGAAATTAATGATATTAAGGATCTCGTATATCAAGACGGATATTTTCGGTTTCGTTTTCTTACATTTGGAACAGTGCACGCTATTATAGAATTTATAATATTATAAAATTTTTGTGTTATGATATTGACATCCTTGTTACAAAGATCGTATTCCCAACTTACCCTACACAACTGAGAATTTACGAGTTTATAGTCTGCTTTCCTGAAATTGTGGGTTGCGAATACTTTCTCCTTGAGAAAAGGTACAACTATGACATCAACGGATATGACAAGTGCAGGATGATGAACGTCTAGTTTGCTTAAATAAGACGAAGTTTCATTTACATCAATAGTCTCGACATTTCCTAAGATCAAGTCTAAAATTTTTTGGTTGCAATTTTTTACAAAATTGAATTGCTTAAGATTATTATGAGACATAAAATCAAAGAAATTAGCTATTGAGTTTGTAGAACTAGATGGGATTATTACGTTACTGTGGGGGTCGATTTCCATTTTACAAAAAGTAAATTAAAATCACCAAGAATTATTGTTTCACACCAAGTAGCTTCAAAAACTTTATCTGAATTTTCTAAAAATGTTTCCAAAACAGAAAGCGTTATTGGAGGTGGTATGTAGACAGCACACAGCATAACTTCTTGCATTATTCCATTGATTTTTACTTTCAGCGAGATCCATATATCTTCACAAGTGCTTTCATAATGAAATATTCGTTTCGATTGGATTTTTTTAGAAATTGCTATTAAAACTCCTCCCCCTCTTTTGTCTCTTAAATAAGTAGTTTGTCTGTCTCTACGGTAAATAATATAATTCTCATAAAATAGTTCATTATCATATACAGAATCATCTAGCCATGTCTCAGTACATACTAATATGTCATAATTTAGCCTCATAGATGCTAGTCGAATTTCTTGTAATTTAGTTCGCATGCCGCGAATGTTTTGATAATAGATATTGAATTTTATGACATTATTAAACGGCCTTCGATAATTAAATATTAGTGTTACAATTTAATTAGACAATCGTAAGATTTAATATTTTTCGCGGGACTTGTATCGTTTTTGCGGCAGTATATGCGCCCATTCCGAATCCAAACATATTTAAATTCCTTTTCACGATCTACTCTTCTAGTTTCAGCATGTAGCGCATTTAATGACAATGACAGATGCTCAGATACATAAATCGAATTTTTATTATTCCCATAGCCAAATGTGTAGTGTTAAGTTTCTCGTTCTGGTTACGCTTGTTGAAATTTATCACAGCAGCAATCACGTTATCCCTGACTCGCGCACTCGGCAATTTTACTATTATAGAACGCGGTCGCTTACTTGATTCGTTAAGCTTACGGACACTAATGCAGTTTAATATTTCCGTATCTTGTAGAGGACAAGAAATGACTACACCGAGTTGTTTCACTATAGATGCTAAGTTTTCCGACTTCTTCTCAGGTACTCCATTAATTTCAATATTACTTTCGCGAGAATATTGCTCCATCATTGTAAGACGTGTTGTTTGCTCACTGATAATTTTGGAAAGCCTATCATTTTCTTTACTTAATTTTCACTCATATATTCCATAGATGATTTGTATTCTTTAAGTATAACTAGTTCATCACTAATAGATTGTAATTCATCCCCAACATATGATTTTATTGCGGATTTTACTGCCTTATTGACAGTAGAATATATTTCAGACCTTATTTCTGAAGATAACAATGGTATTTGCTCTGGAGGAGTTTGTTGCTTAACACCCGCACGTTGTATCTTCCTACGCCGTGTAACATTTATCCCAGAACAACCCTCTATGTCTGGGGATTTCACGGGAGGTGAAAGCAGGACTGAACGTATCGGTGTATTCGAATTATCACTTTTTTTTTTTTCGAAATGACTATGCTATTGACCCAGCAAGGTCTTAACAGCTTCACTGGACTACTAAGACAAAGACAGCTGACACAGGCCCAATTGGCTTTCTGTTCCTTAGTCATATTATTATAGCATCCTTTGTTAATATCCGCGCACAGGAGATCATAGTCATTGCTACAGCTCGAACATCGCATGTGTTGAGAGTTCCGATCGGGCGCTCAACTTGAGCGGTTGTCCCTTTTGCTGCGCGTTTCGATTTCGATACTCGTGATTTAGTGACGTCTGTTATTACTTCGGGAGTGTTCGTCATTGTTCCGATCGGGCACACGTGCACACCACCTGCATTATTTTCCCAGAAATTGAGTGAGACCTTTCCATTGTATTTATTTATTGCTTTATTTAATTCTTAGTATAATTATTTGTTTACTCAGTTGTTTATCTATTCATTTACGTAGCTCTTTAGTAACTCCTTTATACATTTATTTACTATTCAATTATTTATTTAATTAACTATCTATTTACTTATTTGTTTTCTATTTACATATTTTATTTACTTGTATATATATTACATAAGTGGATAGTCCCGAAGCTCACTGTTTGGCATGCCCCCCTGCCCTTCAGGTAGGGAGGTTGGTTCGGAGCGCCCACTCCTCCCTTAGGTCATCAACATGGAACAGGCAGCTCATTTTAGAGATTTTCTCCTACGACAGGGCCCAAACGCGGATATCGTTGCTAGTTTCGATAACTATGTAGCGTTATTCGGCGAAACTACGCAGTACGTGTCCCGTGTGGTAACTGCAAATTCTTACGCGACTCTCTTGTCGCAATCACCGTCTGACTTCCGAGATAGAGGCCTAATAGAGGCCCCAATACCGAGCTCCAGCTCGGAGGCCGGCTCCGAGATGGAGCTCGACATAGCGGCGTCCGCCGAGCCGCCTGCGACCGATAACGCGCCCGCGATTGCCGCGCCTTCAGCGCAAAACAACAACAAACAACAACGGTTATAAAACCGTCACTTACATTAGACGCCGCGGTTCGCGTTCGTCAGATTCTGACTCGGGTTCCACACCCCCCGAAAAGTTAGTTAATATAAATGGCGCCCGGGTGCCAGCACCGACTACACCGACAGTCTCTAAACCACGCGTGGGCGGACCTAGCTCCGTCGCTGTCGCTCCTTCCCAACCTACGGGTTCCACAGTTAGGAAACAGCGCCCCCCGCCTCCTGTCACGATCCAAGACAAGTCCCAGTGGACTTCTATCTCGAATCGACTTAAGACACGTTTAATTAATTATACGTCCGCCCTCAGTACTCCGGCGGGCATTCAAATTAAATGTACCACCTCTACCGACCATCGTGCGCTAACAAAATTCCTTAGAGAATCAAAGTTAGCCTATTTCACTTTTGCACTCGAGGAGGAACGCCTCCTCTGCGTAGTGCTTCGCCGCGTCCCGGCCGAGATCTCGGTCGATGACGTCACCCTCTCCCTTAAGGAGAAGAATTTCCCCGTGCGTGAGGTACATCGGATGTACCATCCACGCACCCGCGCCCCGTACAACATGGTCTTAGTCCTCCTCGACCGCTCGCAGGAGGGCAAGGCCATCTTCAACCTCACATCGGTCTGCGATCTAAACGGCATCACCGTTGAGCCCCCACGCAAGACCCATACCCCGTCGCAGTGCCATAACTGCCAGTGTTATGGTCACTCGGCGAGAAATTGCCACCTCCGCCCCAGGTGCGTTAAGTGCCTGGGAGACCACGCCACGAAGGAGTGCGCGCGCACTCCCGACACTCCTGCACCTCCGAGTTGTGTGTTGTGCGGTAACGCGGGTCATCCTGCGAACTATCGCGGTTGTCCCCGTGCACCCTTCCCGGGCCTGCCGGACGCCTCCCGCGCCCCGGTAGCGTCCGCGCCCACGACCTCATCGCGCTCGCCACCCTCTGTGCCGCGCGCGGCCCAACCCGGGCGGGCCCCTATGGCCCCCTGGGCCCCACGACCCCAGCCACAGGCTTCTTCTAAACCTCAGGCGCCGCTGCCACAGGCGGCTTATGCTTCATCATCCTCTCTCTCGGGTAAATTCGACTGGATGAAGCATTTACTCCGCGAACACGACATGAAGGAGGTCCTCGCCTTCTACGCCATCGTCGAGGTAGAAGAGGAGCTAGGTCTCCTCACCGCTCTAGCGCGCTTCCCGGCTATCGGAGCCACCATCCAGCGCATCGCCCGGTCACCCTCTTTTAAATAAGTCCTAAAATTCACGGTTCTTAATAAAGTAAAACCACGCGGTCTATGTCTCTCGTTTTTTAATGCGAGATCCCTTCGGTCACAGCGCGATCTAGTAGCTGACTTTTTGCGCGATAGACAGATTGACGTTTTCCTCATCCAGGAAACGATGTTAAAACCGAGTATGCGTAATCCGAGAATCGCAAATTACTGTATAGTCAGGAACGACCGTGTCACCCGCGAGGGTGGCACGTTAATCTATTTTAGGCGTTCGTTGTACTGCTTGCCGTTAGATCCGCCCGCGCTAACCAATATGAAAGTGTCAGTGTGTAAATTAGGAATGACCGGTCACTCGAATATTATTTTAGTTTCCGCGTATTTGCCACCGAACAAAGAATTGCTAAGATCCGATTTGCAGGCGCTACTTAATCTAGGAGATTCAGTTATTATAGCGGGGGACCTCAATAGCGGGAACGTTATCTGGAATAGTCCGTGTACCTCTCGTAACGGGAGAATACTCGACGAACTAGGTAGGGTTCTCGCTTTCGACCATAGCCCCTCTGGAGCCCACGCACTATCAAGATCACTGCCGACCCACAGTATTACATATATCTCTCTTAAAAAATATCACGCTTCCTGTACGACTCATACAAGTCGTACACGAACTTGATTCAGATCATCGCCCGGTTGTATTACAGTTAGGTCACAATTCAGACTTCACCCCGCCGTCGGTTAGGGTGGCTGATTACGCGAAACTCGTTCAATATTTTAAAGAAAATCCGTCGTCTAGTAGTTTAGACAGGATTCCGGACGTGTTGGTGTCTAAAGCCGACGCGGATTCGGCCATCGATTCCCTGGTTGATTATCTTCAGACCGCCGTCAGAAAGACCTCGAAAGAGGTACAAGCGGCGAACGATCGCCGTTTCATACTCCCTGACGACGTGAGAGCATTGATCACGGAAAAGAACGCCGCGACTCGAGCTTACGACGCTTACCCGTCTGTAGAGAATCGCGATCGTTTACGTTTGTTACGAAAAACAGTCAAGTCTCGTATTTCTGAGATCCGGGGCGACAGGTGGGACAGACTCCTGGAGGGTCTCCAGCCGTCTCACCTGTCGTACTGGACTCTAGCGCGAACTCT
>JACEII010000075.1:442318-493398 GCA_014332785.1 Antheraea mylitta | reverse complement strand
AAAAAAAATACGGTGCTATGAAAAAGAAACTGAGAAAGCGCCCCTCTGTAATTCTGCCTATTACTGTCAATTTAATGTTAAAGTAAATTAATTATGTTTTTATTTTATAATGTTATCTTAATAATTTGTGTAAATATCTGAAGAAATATTAATATTTATCTAATAAAATATTTAGTTGTAATTGTGTTTTATTTCAACGGTTTAAAAAAAAAAAATTTTTTTTTCAAAAGGGGAGGAATATTGTAGTGGCTATGCTGACAACGCTTTTTGTATTAAAGTACTACGTAGTTAGCCACAGCCCCCACTCGAGTCAGTCGTTATAAAGCCTCCGTCGCTAACCCACGTTTACTTTTACAAATAATAAATCTTGATTAGTAGTTTATAAATTGGAGTATTATTTTCTACACCCTACACTCACACACGCAAACACTAAATATGTAAGCTGGCAACACCAACTCATAACTTGAGGGGAAATTCTGAATACATACTAGTTCCTACATAAAATAATACTATGGAGCTGTAACAAAATAAATAAGCCTGTACAATAAGTTGATCTTTTTAAGCATGGCCATTTTATTATTAAAATTTTTATCTCGCTTGATAACGCTTTACGAGAGAAGAGTTGCTTATAGTGTTGTCATAATTTTAAATTTTGATTCCAACTTCAAGAAGTAAAATTAAACTATTACTTGGTTTTGTAGTAACTTTGCATTGAAAAATCGCTGTTCGCAATATTAAAATAGTTATATGTGATAGTAAAACGAACTAAACTCGATTTAAGCTATTTTATGATTGGTCAGAAAGTTATAGTTCTCCGGATGGATTTTCCATATGTAAATCCTCTAAATACGAATCTTTTAAGTTTCTTATTGATGGCAATGTTGCCACTCTTAATGTATAATTCTGCAATATTTGTATATAAATAAAATATAATAAACGAGGAGTGTGAAAATAAATACAACATTTTTTTTAAATAATTGATTTTATTTAAATGAAAATTTTATATAAATCCAATATACAATCTAAACTTATGCTTTATTCTAATGTACACAAATAAAAAAAAGAAAAAATCATGAATTATGACAAATTATCATTCGCCATTACAAAATAAAACAAAGTGGAGAAAATTAAAGGTTAACTTAGTAACTATATGCATAGTAGGTGGTAGAGCCCCGCTGAGCATGAATGGGTCGGCTCCTCCGGGGTAGTACCACCCCTCTCACAGATAACCGACGTGAAATAACAGTTCTTGCATTGTTGTGTTTCGTTCGGTCAGTGAGAGAGCCGGAGGCCCACGTCCCTTCCTCTTTCCCTTTCCTTCCCCTCCCCCTTCTCCCATATACAGGCTGGCAACGCATTTGCGACGTCCCTGATGTCGTTAGTGTCTATGGACGGTGGTGATCACGTGACCCACCAGTTCGTTTGCCTCCTTTGATATAAAAAAAAAATGCATCCCATTTTCGCTTATGACACAGAACTAAAGAGTTAATGAGAAGACCAAAAAAGGTTTTTACCCAATTTTTAGAAAAAAATAATTTATAAAAACCATCTAGTAATATCGCCGTGTAGCTTATTTTCTTGATCTGTGTATTAATGATTAACCAACTCGAGTTTTTAATAGATTCCAGCTTTTTGTCAAAGTCATTCCCTCACACTCGATACCAGACAATTGAGTAATGGAAATACCTAGACCCATTGAAACGTTATAACAATATAAATTTCTTCAATAACCCATATAATTAATTTGACTAACATAGATATGTGTCACGAAGTAGAAATAAGCGAAGAAAAAGCAAGTAACTTAAAACAAAATGATTTGAATTAAAAAAACATTATATTAAACATTATATCAGGTGAAAGTTTAGACAGTAGCAATATATATGGAGGATGCTTTGCACTCGATTCTCGTTCTAAATAAATTAAAAAAATAGGTGCTTAATATTTGACCTAATTATCTAGAAAAATACAAAAATTATACACAATCCTCTATGCGTCTCTGTTAATGCACAGTGTCAATAACCGTCGGTTGAAGTAAAACTGAACGTTGGAACAGCATGAACAAAACAAAAGCGTGTCCGTTTTATTGTCGAAGGTTATTAATTTCGGGTCGCTTCTTGCAGCTTTTTGCACTGGTTGCACCTAGGTTTATTAAATTTGTATCTATAATTTTGAAAGTCTTAAAACAAACTTTAACTTAGGTTCTCTTTGTTATTAGTATTTGTTTTGATATTACTATTTTATATGCTAAATGTGACCATGAACTATCATCTTTTAGAATATTGTAAGCGACTAACCTAACACCTGGTATAATTCCAGCTTATAAAATATTTATATAGAATACAAAATTAAAAAATATGCATAGCCATGAAGTCTTCTCTTGAGAAAAGTTAATATCCGGATATCAGCATACCCTTTTCAACTTGGTCAGACTTTTCCTTCCCGATCAGTTTTTCGATTAAGGCGAGGCCGAACCAATAAGCTGTTCCAGGACCCTGGGAAGACAAACGAATGGTTAAATTAATATACAGTGTACTATGTATCATAACCACAGAAAGCAATCTAGTTATTCCAATCCAATCTGGTCCTTGTACATTTTTTTTATATCATAGGAGGCAAACGAACAGATGGATCACTTGATGTTAAGTTATCACCACCGTCCATAGACAGTAGCAACACTAAGGGAGTCGCAAGCACGTTGCCAGGCTGTTTGGGGGAGGGAAAAGGGAACGAAGAGAGTGGGACATGGGCCTCCGGTGTTCTCACTGACCGAGCGAAACGCAACAATGCAAGCATTGCTACTTCATGTCGGTGTTTCTGTGAGAGGGTGGTACTATTCCGGGAGAGTGGACCCATTCATACTGAAACCAGTTATAGCTTCAGCGTGGCTCTACCACCTACAAAAGTTCTCCTGCACATACGCATAATATCGCAAACTCCACGTACACATCGTTAAACTGTGGCGTATAAAAATCGCAGCTCTGTTTAAATGGATAATATCCATAAACCTTCAGGAGGAAATTCTCTAAATGACGATGAAACCTGTATTAAAATCGGTTTAGTAGAACCAAGTGGACATACAGACAGACCCAAATCGTCGTTTATCAAACAACACCGTTAATGTTAAATAATGCAATAAAAAATATATATGTGAGCCGTCACGGGCCGCCTGGTAGATATGAAACATCGATATTGTTCGAATAGAACAAATCTCAAATTACACTATAGGTATGCAAGCTCAGTGCAGCAAGAGAGATTGTGAACAGTCACTTGCGTATGGCATGGCGTCGCCACGTCTCACACAGTAGCCACTCCAACAATTAGGTTTACCCGCGCCTGTAGATGTTTCACATCAAAAAATACAATGAATTGAGAACTTCCCCCTTAATAAAGTGGGATGATAAATCAACTATCCTTGGAATTAACTCACCCTGCTGGTTACAATATTCTCGTCGATTACTACTCGTTCCCCTTCGACATACTTGTAGTCTCCGGTACCACCAGCAACCTGGTCTTTGGTGGTCGGATATGAAGTCACACGTTTACCTCCTGCTATACCATGAGCTACAAAGGCTGTGGGTGCTAAAAACAATAAGAAAGAACTTGTTGAATATAAGCACTGGATTTGATTCCCTGCCCCCTCGGTAGCGGCTCAAGCCTAGGTCCGTTCCCTCGGCGTGGAGCTCTTGAGTACGCTGCTCGCGCGATACAGTGACACAAAACCTTACATCAGTGCTACAAGATCACACACATCACCTATACACGCGTGCACGCCTACACGCTTACAAGCTATTTTTCTTTTTCAGAGAAATAAATGACAAATATTTCTATGAATGTATATAAATATTAATGAAATTTTTTTTGGGGTAGGACCAATGGTTTAAAAAGTAAAACAAAATTGAAGTCTATGCAGTAGCTATTTAGTAAAATTTACATAATAAAGAGACCTATTTATATATATATATATATATATATATATCTTTATATTTAAGAATCATTGTGGTTACCATAGGGTAACCTGTAACTACTTTGTCAAACAACAGTATAATAAAATTTCTGAATCTTGGGACAGTGAAACACAAAAATTCTTTATAAAAATAGTCACATTCAAGAAAAAAGGCGAAACAATTAGCTAGCATTTTCACCTTATAATTACTTCCTTAAGTTAATCCACACGAAATTGGTCCCAGGATTACTTCAGAGAGATTAAAACACTCATAGAGATACAGCCATACAATACAAATATAGTGGCAGATTTAAGCCTAGGCTCGTGTAGGACCGCCTAGAACAGCAAAAATTTCGAATCTCGGTAAAATGGCAAAATAATTTAAATTAACAAATGTGGATTGCTATCATAGCGAATTACTAAAGTCACTAATACAACTTTTTAAATTATTGAAATGGTGTGTTCGCATTATAATGAACTCTGTGGTCACATAGTACTTTTACAATAAATAAGTATAGAAGGTTATTAAAAAACAAATTACCTGCACAAATAGCTGCAACAATTTTCCCAGCTTTCTCATGTTCTTTCAAAAGGTTTCCCACAACTTCTGACTTGCATAGGCGTTCCGAACCTTCCAAACCACCAGGCAGGATGACCTATAGTATGTTAATATTTATTAACTTAGCTCTACATTATTATTGTCCCTTTTATTTTTAATTATTAACTTTTTGCCTCCAGTAGAAAGCATATATATTTTTTATATATGTGAGTGGTTACGCAAAAAGGAACCTCAAGGGAAAATAATTGATTTCGAGTAAATCGAATTAGTTTTGAGTTGAAACACTATTGCCCCAAGCTCGGAGAGGGACGACGTGTTTTAAGTCAGCGAGTGACTTGACTTCGTCAGTAGTAAAGTTACCCTTAAAAAAACTAAACTAACTAAAAAAGTAAATATTGATTGTAGAAACTTGCCTGACATCACACAAACTAGTGTGCGCTGTGTGTAAGGTATAATTTTTACAAAGCTGCCTAGCTCCACTAAAAAAATTGCAAAGAGTTTAACCCTAACTTCTATCACAATTTCACCTGACGTTAGATGATGATGTGGTTCAAGGTAATAGAGGTGGAACTGGTTTGCAAGTATAGCTACCGGAATATATCTACCAGTATTTGGCAACAGACTTTCACAACCCCGTTTCGCTTTTAATAATGATGTGTCAGGTTCACTCATTATAATAGACCCTTGGATTTCTTGTAAGTGTCATGGTGTCATGTCCATAGTATTTCTATGCAAGTGTGATTGATGGTAGTGACTTTCGTAAACCAACTTAACCAAACATTCTTTTTTTAGTTTATGAAGATAATGCATGTGGGAAAACTAAGCGTCATATGTAAATAATGGTGGTATCTAGCCAGGCGGACTACGAGAAAACTCTACCACCACGCAGTAGTTTCTCAATATTTTCCTTAAAAAAGTTCTGGCTCTTACACAAGGATTTATTTTTTATATCAGGAGGCAAACGAACAGGTTGGTCACCTGATGTTAAGTGACCACCTCCATCCATAAACACCAGCAACACCAGGGGAGTCGCTAGTGCGTTGCTAGCCTGTGTTTGGTGGGAATGACAAAAGGGACAGGGAGAGGAAATGGGAGAGGAGGGGAAGTGGGTCTCCAGTGCTCTTATTGACCAAACGAAGCAATTCTAACACTGTTACTTCACATTCGTTTTCTGTGAGAGGGTGATAGCATTCCGTACAAGCTGACCCATTCATGCTGAAACCATTACTCGCTTCAGCGTGGCTCTACTATTCCTAAATTCTATGTTGTATGTTAATCCAAGCATAAGGCATAAGCATGAGGCTAAGTGAGATTCATGTGTCAGTGTAATTGTGTTAAATAATAAAAATAATACATACTGCATCATACTGAGGATTTTCAGCCAAAGCGTCAGCAAGAGATTTATCAGGAACAATGGTAACCTGCCTTGAGCAGAGAACTGGACTGTTGCCATCTAGTCCAGCCAATGTTACATTCACCTGAAAATCATATGATATTTACATCACTACATATCATAAACCAAGTTCTCAAAAATAATTAAAAAGTACTAAGCAGACTTTTATTTATTCATTAATAGATAGAGTCATTCCCAAAGAAGGTTTAGGGAAATAACTTGTTTAAGATTTTGCTTAAATTGGTTAAATTATAAAAATAAATGTAGGTAAGGTATCTCACTGTATCACACTAGTTACAACTCGAGGGCTCCACTCTGAGGGGCTAACCTAAGCTCAAGATGCCACCATAGGGAAATGCAATGTATCTTGTATAAGCGGCCCTCTTTTACAGCGGTGTGAGAAGAGTTTTGTGAGAATAGGCACAAGCACACATGTTAAAGAGATTGAATAGAAGCTACTAGTCTACAAAGATTATTGTGTGAGCAAATTTAAACATTGATATTCATATTTACTTAGTGAAGGATAAAATATAATTAGATTCTGGGTAAGATCTTATTATATTTGTTACAAAGCTAAAAGCTGTTTTCAGCCAATAAATGGATTATATAGATTAAGGAAATCATTAAAAAAAATCCATAATATCTAGAGACTGCAATGAAATATAAGCTAAAATATATTAAAAACAATGAATTATACAGAAAGTTCAAGTTCACACTACAAGGGCAATGAAGGCATATTTGTTTATAAAAAATAATGAGGCCGTAGAGAATTGCTCAAAACAAAACAGTGATGGCTGACCTGTGCTCAATTATTTAAACCAATAATTTTGTGTAGGTTGCAGGAACACCATGGCCAAACCAAAGTTTCAATTTTTGGTAAAGTTTGGGAGAGGCCTATGTTCAACAGTTAATTTGTTCAGAATAAAAGGACACAGCTTACAGTTACTTTCATTTCTACATAGTATTAAAAGAATTCGCTTGCACTGTCTGTTCCCTTAGATCTTTTAAACCATTCAATGGGTATTAATACAATTTTACAGCATTATACAGTGATTCAAGAGAAAGGTTCGTATGTGTAATACATACATATTATTATACAAAGAAGCCAAAAAATACAAAAATTTGTAATGTGATGTTGTTACAAACACATATCTGTGCACTTAAATCGCATACGTTGGCTAAACCTAATGAGATCGATCAAATTAATGTACTATGGAATAGCATATTTTAAAATGATCATAAGGATATATATCATCACGCTAACACCAATAGAAACGGAGCATCAATGAATGTTTCATAATGGATGTTTTTTTCATTTTGCGAGTTTCCGCTGCATGTTGGTTAGCCCAAAGTAATTACTCCACGCGGACGAAATCGCGGGCAGAAGCTACTTAAATATAATTGGTTTAATACAGGAAAAACTGTAGGTAAAATGTAGTATGAAAATAATAAACGTACTCCTCCTCTGCGAAGCATGTCCACTGTAATAATTGTCTCCATCTCCTCAGCACCCTGAGCGAGGACTACTAACGCAGACTTCGTCATTGCTCTGGAGACAATTTTACATAATAATGCTAGTACGTACTTACGTTATGGTTATAATTAACTGTTTAAAAATTTAGGTATAATATAAAAATCAATTATATAAGTCTACCTTTTTTGTTGATAACGAGAATATTGAAAAATTATACGCAAAGAAAACGACGTAGGCTTCGAAAATAAAACCGGCTTAGTTGTCAAATAAAACATTACTTTTTGACAACTGACAGTATGAGAAAGTTTACATTTGTCTCCGAAATATTCTATTGCGTAACTACTGCAAAACCACTATGAACTTGACCTTGACTTTGTTATTTTGATTCGTGATAAATTCAGTGAAAGTTTAAGAACATACAATATTTATAACTGAGTTTCTTTCCCATATTTTTGTCAACCAAGTGACTAAATAAGTGATGGTTATTGTTGTAAATTTTTATAAATATCATTTTTATGTTTATGTTTCTAAACGAATTATATTTATTTTGTCTATTAAAATTGAATGAATGTAAGGTTACCAGAGAATAAAATAATATCTTCCCATGACAACACGACGTGGTGTGACAAAGATGCGCATGCGACGCGGCCGCGACATACTGGACAATGAAAGTTGTCAGCGGTCAAAGCTACTTACAAATTACTTTACTTTAAAATCATTTATTATATGCTACACTTTACTGACACATCTATGGTCTTAATCGATAAATTACAACGAAATATTTCTATTCGGTATATTTTGTAAATATATATAATACCTTGTTCTAGTTTGTTTATCTACGGCTCCACAAACATTTAGCATTGAGAATAATAGCTTGAGCATATAAGGTCTATGCATAACAGTAATAGTAATTATTTATGACTAATCCGGTAAATTTAAATAAGACATCACAATAACTTGTCGAAGCAGTTTTTGGCAGGATCTTAGAATTTCATGTAGTGGGTTATATATTTTATTCATAATCTTGTGTTATTTAAATCTATATTTTGTATTATTGTTGATGTTTTATGTAACATAATTCAATTTTTGTGCACAAGTGAAGTGGATATGACATACTATCACCAAACATGTATCCTGACTTGTCACAAAAACTCCCTGGAAAATTTTAACAAGATGGCTACCATATTGTTACTTCATTGGAATGATTGCAAGAAACGACAAGGGCAGTAATAATATTATAGAAGATTAGTTACCAAAAACTTTTTTTTTAATTGTACAAGACCCTAATTCTTTGATCTTGTATCCCCGACAGATGTTCGTTGACGGCAGTTCTATATTGTCTATATATAGCTTCCTTTCTTTTGCTAATAGTACGTCAAGCTAACAAAAAATATTTTTTTACTATATTTTAACAGTCACAGGAAATAATTAATTCATAATTTATACAATGATGATGTTGATAGAACATCTTAGTAGTTTAGTTTCAATTTAATTATTAGTATTTAAGTTATACTGTGGTGTACACTTTATTTTAGGTTAGAAATTGTACGTTATGGAAAAAAACTAATTTTATATTAGAAGTCTTTTACGTTGTGCTCAAAATGGATTTTGTGAAACGAGAGGAGCAGAATGCCGTCGAAGAAAATTATAAAGCTTATATGGATAGCGTGAGTATTTACATTTATTTTTTGAATTACATATACTGTCTTATACTAGGAATACTAGGTTAGCAGTTGATTTTATTTACTTTTCGTAAATTAACGATGTTTTTTTATAGTTAATAAACATAAAGGAGTATCCATTTCATCTAGCTTCACCAATGTACACAAAATTTTATATTTATTTGATCTAAAGTATTTCTTTAATTGTATATGAGAATTTCATACATACTGTGAGTCTCGGCATTTAAATACTGTTGTGACTTGACTTTGTTCTCTATTTCTTCCCCATAAATGTATAATTATTTCCTAATCTGATTATTTTATAAAAACAAATCAACTTCATAATATTGTGTCTATTGCTTTCTGGGAAATGTATTTAATAAATTTAACTTATATTTTAATTGACATTATTGTTTAATTATATCCATTTTCAACACTGCGATTTAATTACGTAGGATTTTCGTTTACAAACCATTTCTACATGTAATAAATAAATTAATATACAAATAGGTGTATTCAAATATAATATTTATGTTTTCCAATATTTTCTGTTAAGTTTACAGATTTTTTTCTTGAGATAAATAATATAATCTTAATATATCTATACTATAAAAAAACTGTAATAAGGCTAAATCTGTAAATTTAATATTTTTGGAAAATTACAATAGTAGTAGACATACTCATCAATATAGAAGCAAAGATAATCCTTATACAATTTTTCTCTGTCTGTCTGTCCCTGAAAACACATTACTCTGAAAGTATTGAACCAATTTTGACGAAACTTCGCACAGTGATAATTAATATTACCAGGTTACTTCTAGGATACTCTTTGTCCCATTAAATGCAAGGGGTTCTCCAGGTAATGGATGAATTCAAAAATTTGTAGTTAATGAAATTCTTGACAGAATTTGGTACATTTTCTTTGTGGTTTATATAGCAGATAGATTAGCTAAAAATGTAAGCCATATTTTATTTCCCTATGCTACTTAAAAAAAGCGATTACTGGGTTCTGAACTGATTTCTCCGTCAGTCCATATAATGTACAGTAATGTACATTATAACTGAATTATGGCTATATGACATTTTCACACGTAATTATCAATCAGTTACAAAATTAGAAGCACAAAATGTAATAAGCACAAAATTCTATAAATATTATTGTGGTTTGTATCTTTGTGATGAGGCATTTTTTTCCTTTGATTTTTAAACCATAAGGATTCTAAAGTTCCCTTCAGTAATACCATGTCCACAAAGTTGCAAAATATGTATAAACAAAATCAATATTTATATGTTGTTGCATTTATTTTATTGTATAAAAACTGTTGGCTAAACAAAAGTGACAAGATTTTTTCCTAAAACATAAACCTACATAATAGTTATGTTGCATTGTAGAAGATTAATCTCAATTAGAGTTTTGTCAGTACATGTGTTATTTCAATATTTGATAAAATTAGTTTTATGAATATTATTGAGTCTTGAAGTATATATACTGTGAATAGTGAAAGGGAGGGAAGTTGTGCGGCACAGGAGCAACCCAAGGTGTAATGGGAAGACATTTATCTGCAATATATTTGGGTTAATTTTTATCTTAATTAGACTTGGAGGTGATTATCTGAACAGATTCTAGGCTAATTGAAAAAAAAAACATACCAACTGGGTATGTTTGTGAGTCCCTGAATAATTTTTAGATGTTGCTGCAATTAGGTTTTTAAAAGTATTTAGCATTTAAAAATACAATTGAAACAGGTAGTAACCAATTTGGAAATTGTACTAGTACTGAATATAATTATTTTATTTGATAAGTTTAAATAATATACAATATAATAATATTACTGTAAGTAAATATAATGTAGGATTTTACAATTTAAAGTTTTTAATGTACAATCAAATAATTTGGCTTAATTTAAAAATAAGATTACATTCTGTATGCTTTTTGTTGTTTGTGGCAGCCAATTTTCTAGTAGATTATTACTGCCATTATCAATTAGGTAATGGTATCTCATGTTTCCTGTGATTATCTCAATGTTCTAACAAAGTGGTGGCACGCTTGTTAGAACTTTCCAGGAAGTTTTTGTGGTAAATCAGAATTAATGTTCCCATTTTTCTCATTCACTTCACTTGGGCGCAATAAACTATACTATGTAAAACACCACCATTACAAAATATAAAGTCAAATAACACAAGCAACATGATATTTCATGATCATGCCAACTACCTTCTCTGCCCTGTTAATAATAGGAATAATTTTTCCTCTAGAAATTGACTTCTTTTTATAACTACTTTCGATCTTTTTTTTAAATAATTTTTGAAGTTATACTTCTTTTGGCGTGTTAGAGAAAAATGATGAGAGTAAATTTTTACGATGCACACACACACACACGGTCACGAAAAAGGACACCATGAAATTAGCTATAGTCAACATTTTGTTTCTTTGTATTTGTTGTTTGTATTTCTTTGTATTAAAACTTTCAATGTATTGAATACCTTTTTTCCATTGTTAGTGTTGTTTTTTCTATAAATGTGGAAAAAGGTGAAAGATAACATTTTTGAAAATATTTTTATCTTATTACGCCAAACACGTGTACAAGTACATACACACTTATTTTTGATTGTACTCCTTGAGTTTTATATTCAGTGTATCACATAAAATTTAAAAAGAAAATATATGTTACCTTATTTTCTTAAAATATACATTGCTATGCATGAATGTATATATCTTTTCATTCTAATATTGGTTTACAATCTAGTAACTCTATTCTAATAGTAATAGTTCGGTGAAGCTGTAAAGACATTTCCAGGTCAACAGTGTTATCGAAAAAAAAAAAAAACTTTTAATAGTATACATTTTCATGGGTTGTGTGTTTGTTATTATGTCTTTGTACACTCTAATCCTCAAAAGACTAGTCAGAGTTTATTTATTTATGCATTGTAAATACATTTCGCCATTTATTTACGCAAATGTTTTCTTTGTTCTAAAATTTTTTTCAAATATATTAAGCATACAATAATTCTGGGCTGTTGAACTAGTGGTAGTTTTATCATTCATTTCGTGCCTTCTCAGAACCTAAGTTGAGTAAGGAATTTTTATTGCTTGTTCTTTTGTCTGTTTGTGTATTTTTTAATCCTTATATATTTTTTTAAATTATATTATTAGCCTTTCAGATAGTTACCGCCATTGTGGAGTAGATTACGATATTACAAGTGCTTTGCAACAATTTCAATATTCTAACAAGATCCCTTGTTAGAATTTTCTAAGGTGTTTTGGTGACATCTCAAAATACATGCTCCTTATTTATATTTAGTGAATAACAACCCTTTAATTTTACATGTATTGTTATTTATTAAAATTAACAAAATTAAACTTTAATCAGATTGTCTATTTCTTAATCGAAACATATCTAAGCTTGCCTTTATGTATATTTGTGGGAAACACAATAACTCGGTCTCAATTCAAACTTAATTATCTTCGTTTTTTAATTATATTTTTTTAATCCGTCCCTTCGTTTATGACACTATTTGGCACAGACAGTGCCTACTCTGTATCTACATGACATTGGCGGAATTGTGTATTGCTTACACATGGTGCCATAAATTAAAGAAGATGATATTATTTACCATATATAATATACATTACAAAGAATGCTACCAATATTACAAATTATACAATCAAATAACAAAAGATTATGAATAAAATATAAAAGACACAACATGACAGAGCATGTTCCCGCCAAAAACTGTCCTTGTGCTTTCCAATCAGATTAAAAAAAAAATGAAACCTCTTTATTTGAAGCATGTTTAGGTTATATAAAGCGTTACAACCCTTAGTAGTGAATCAATTATATATCTAGATTTTATTTTTTAAATTTTAAAATGAATGAATGAATCTTCAAAGTGTGTAACAAAGAATATAGTAAGATGTGTATGCATGTAAACAGTGTGTACCATATTAAATGATTGTCTATTCTTTACATATAATATGAATGTAAATCGAATGTTTGTACTTTTTCGATTTTCGTGAAAAAAATTGTTATTTGTATATTGTGTAATAGTGTATTAATCACTATAAGAAATGTCTGTCTGTCTGTCTGTATGATCACGCATCACTGCTAAAGTACTGAGTTCACTATAAAACTTTAGCAAGAAAATCATAAAACATTTCCTCAGGAGTAACTAATTTTTTGTTTCATGAAAATCGGTTCCCTCTATCAAAAGATATTGTAATTTGAATGACAACTGGAGTTAAGTGCGAGAGAAGAGTAGTAATCTATACTAATATTATAAAGCTGGAGAGTTTGTTTGTTTAGTAGATTGAACGCGCTAATCTCGGGAACTATTGGTCTAATTTTAAAAATTCTTTCAGTGGTTTAGATAACTAACTTTTCAAAGAAGGCTATAGGTTATATATCACCACACTAGGACCAATAGGAGCGCAGAACCAATGAATAATGTTTCATTTTCTTCTCATTTTTTTTTTTTTCTGAAAGCTTCTGCTGTATTTTTAAAGTAATTAATTCCACACGAATGACGTCGCAAGCAGAAGCTGGTTTGTTAATATGCTTTTTTGGAACCTGATCTTTTAAGGGTTCTCATTTTAATTTAGCATTTGACCTAGGGTTTTAGTATACCAGGTAACTCGTAAATATCGTTTAGAAAATAAGGGGTCATTCAAGCATTACGTAAGCACTAAAATGGGCCTTTGATTTGCTTATTTTTGACAAGGGGGCTGGGAGCTATGAGTAGAGATCATGTCTTCTTTTTCTTGTTTTGGCTCTGCAGAAGCACTTGCCAGTGTCAATGTTTTCTTTCAACGGACGTTATCTATACATATAATAAAAATGACGTGTCTGTATGTAACAGAGAAATAAAAATTTTTCACTGATTGGGTATGAACGTATACACGTTACTGATGACAAAAATGGAATTTTTAAAAATTTTGTCGGTCTGTCTGTCTGTCTGTCTGTTTGTTCCGGGTAATCTCCGAAGCGGCTTGACCGATTTTGACAGGAATTTCACTAGCAGATAGCTGAAATGACTGGGGGTGACATAGGCTACTTTAAATTAGACTAAGTGTTAACCGCGGCTTCGTCTGCAATGCTATTTCCAAAACGAATGGACTGATTTTCACAGAACTTTCACCAACAGATAACTGTAGTATATTTTAATTTAGACTAGCTGTTAACTGTGGCTTCGCCCGCAGTACTATCTCTAAAACAGTTAAACTGATTTTCAAGAAACTTTCATTGGCAAATAACTGACCTTATAAAAAATAATTTAGGCAATTTTAGTTTATAATAGCTATTAACCGTGGTTTCGCCCGCAGTGCTATCTACGTAACGGTTAGACCAATCTTTACGAGACTTTTTCTGGCAGATAGCTGACTTTATAAAAGTAATTTTGGTGATTTTTGTTTATAATAGCTGTTAACCGTGTTTTCACCTACAAAACTTTCTCCAAAACTGTTAGACAGATTTTCACGGAACTTTCATCGGTAGACAGCGAACCTTATAAATAGTAATTGAGGTTATTCTATTTTAGTCTAGCTGTTACCCACGACTTCGTCCATATGAAATTTAGCAAAAATATGTTCACTGTAAACATGTGCGTATTTACCGAGCTTTAGTATAAAAAATTTTATATCTTGATTTATATATATGGAAGATTCAAGACGTCACCACATTAAAAGTTTACAATTTAATATAATAATTATTATTAGTAATTTTGAAGATAGAAGAAGTATTTCTTACAAGATATTGGACCATAAACTTATTGACAATATTGGCACATTATATCATCTTCTATTTTTAGTTCTTCGTCCAGTGTTACTGTCAGTAGCGTGTGTGTCGTACTTACAATAGTTTTTAAAAAACCTTTCTATTTGTACATAGTTTCATAATTTTGATAATATTTTAATACAATGTAAAAAAACGCGTGCGGAGCTGCGTGTACAGCCAGTAGTACAATAATATTACAAGCATCGTGTGATTATTTTAATATTCTAACAAGATGGTGGATTGCTTGTTAGAACCATCCGGGAAGTTTTTGTGGCGTCTCAGAATTTCATGCTCCGTGGCATTATTTTCCATTCACTTCACTTATGCACAATAAACTAACTACATTACGTAAAACACCACCAAATTTACAAAATATAGAGTCAAATAACACAGGATTATGAATAAAATTTAAAATCCACTACATGACAGACTAAGATCCCGCCAAAAACTCTCAAACATCATGTCAGCAATACTTATTATTAAACTTTTTCGGATTTCCTGTCAAATTTAGTCATTATATTTTTGTAAGCGTGAAAGGGGGTGGTGGTAAGAGTGCTTTGTTTAGTTTTGTTAACATGTGGAAGAGGGGACGGTCAGAAATGACAAAAATTAATTAAACAACAAATTACTTGAACGACCCCCTCTTTGTAGTGATTGAGATATTTAGGCTTTGGAGCCATATTTTAAGGTAAATACTATCTGGGCATACACTAAAATATTCGCAACTTCGTATCTTTTCCGAACCTGAAACCGTGGAACAATCTTCCGACCAGTGTGATCCTATCTTCCTATAACATGGAGTCCTTCAAGTGTAATCTAAAGAGACGTTTACCCAGGCCAATCCAAGAGTAGATAGGTGAATATTCTAATGCATGAAAACCGACGTGAAATAACAGTGCTTACATTTTTGCGTTTCATTCGGTCAGTGAGAGTGCTGGAGGCCCACTTATCTTCTCTCTTTCCTCATTCCCCCTTCCTTCCTCCCCACCATCACACACTGGCAACGCACTTGTAACTCCTCTGGTGTTTCTGGTGTCCATGGACGGTGGTGATCAGTTAACGTCAGGTGACCCATATATTCGTTTGCCTCCTATGATATTAAAAAAGAAGTCCGTGTTTAGGTATTGTTAATTTTTTTATAAATAATTCTTATTTGTTTTAGCTCCAGAAGCATCAAATTGAAACTGATTATCAGCATGCGTCAATATCGATGGAACAGCTACATCAAGCAGTGCAGTCCTCATTGAACCCTTCAAGCATCATCCATAATTTCCAACTGCCCCTCTCGCCACGACAGATGTCTACTCTGATGCTGAAAACCAACCATCTGAGTAGAAATTTAAACTTCAACGAATTACCTGGCCCTTTGACGAGAGAAGAATTAAGCATTAACGAAATACATCAAAATTTAAGGCATGAAGATGTAGTAACACAGAATTTTTGTAGAAATTTAGATATATCTCTAGTGAGGAACATGAACGATTTAGAATTACAGAATAATACAGCACAGAATATCATCCAAATGAACGAACAAGACATCTCTAGGAATTTAGACTTAAGATTGAATGAAGCGGCCATATCTCAGATGCGTTCAGATTTGTCCCACAATCTGACCCAGGATATGGTTATGGCGCATTTGAACAGGCAGAGTCAAGAGCATGACATGTTAGGACAGGAAGACTCGAGAAGAACCTCAATCGTTATGCCAGACGGTCAGATATTGGATCAAGTGTTGGCCCAAAGGTTAAATTTGAATTTGGATAGGTTGGACCAAAGTTTAGTTCAGAGACTGAATCAGAGTTTAGATAGATTGGATCAAAGGTTGATAAATCCAAGTTTAGGGTTGCATGAGAGGCAGTTGGAACAGACTGAGCATTTATTACCGATGCCATTTCAAATAAAAGCTGAACAGGATGACGATGGATACTTCTATGATAATATCAGTCAAGGAATTGATAACGTCAATGAAATTAATGGTGAGTAAGGAGTTACCATTTTTATGTAATATATACTTCTACTAATTTTATGCTACTTGAAGACCTTAAAAGCCTTGTTTACAAATTTATATCTTAATCATTTGTATGGTTGAGTGTCCGTTATTTGTTAAGTTGATTTTTTTATGTGACACTTAAACTCTATTTTTATAGTGTAAAAGAAATGTTAGACCAAAAAGAGTTTTTAATATTCACAATAAACGTTGCCCTTAAAAGGATACATTTCCTATTTATATTACATGGGGTTTTGTAACTTATCACGATTAATTTTCTTTAAAAAAAATGGCTTACATACCATCCCATACACTTAAATACATATGTTTTTTTTATTATTAAATAAAATGACTAAATGTGACACCCTAGCTTACTTTTAATTTAGAAAAAATAGACTCTTCCGTGTCACAGAGATTTGAGGCGAAGCCTCGGGAAAAAGTTTGTAAAATGAATCTGACAGATTGACGCTATTAAAAGGCGTGTTGTGTGTTTTTCCACTGTGATTTTGAGTAATTGAGATATGAGGCTTGAAGGGAAATAAGTATCTTATACGTCTGTTTTTTCTAATGTGCTTATGATTTGTTATAAAATACGTATATGGTGGCCGGTCGGTCAGGGAAATCAATAACACTCTGTAGGTACTGTGACTATTTATCCGGGCAGAGCTTCACTATACAATAACACCCTCATTTAAGTCCGTGTAGCTCAGTAGATCAACATCTTGCTTTTTATACGCCGAACTCCAACCAATTAAGTCTCACACCGGGGCAAATAATCAATAACCCATAAATTCAACCAATAGCGATTGAGGTCATTAGTAACACCCACTATAAAGTCAATAGCGCGGTATCGCAGGTCAATAGTGACTTCCCCGGGTGGCTTTATATTCTCGCCTCTCGGGCGTGTCGTAGCGGGACTGAACGTAGTCGTTAACAGATTAATTTAGATATTGGGTGTGAAGAAGAAAATACGGCTTAATGTTAATTAACGATTGTCCTCCCATTTGGATACCTGAGAACTCAAAATCGTATAGGAGATTGATTTATGATACGATTGAGATATTGGTAGAATTATGACAATCCTGAACCAGATAGGTACTTAATTATGAAATTTGACCAAGGACATTCTGATTATTTCTTTTAGAGTATATATCTATACTAATATTATGAAGAGGTAAAATTTGTGAGTTTGTGACGTTGTGATGTTGTACGGGGTAATCTCAGGAACTACTGGTCCGATTTGAATAATTCTTTTAGTGTTATATAGCTCATTCACCGAGAATGGTTATAGGCTATATATCATCACGCTAAGACCAATAAGGGCGGAGCACCAGTAGATAATGTTTCAAAATCGGGATGTTTTTTTCTTTTGAGAACTGCTGTATGTTAGTGTTAGTGTATATATTCCACGCGAACGAAGTCGCGGGCAGAGGCTAGTTTGTTATATAATAATATAGTCGTATTTATATGTTGTTAAAATTCTGAATAATGCGCGATCTATTTATATCGATCGATTAGTGCTTGCATTCTGAACGCCCCTGGCATCATAAAATTAATAAATTATATAAAATTACAAACTTAATATCCATATCAAGATTCCTTTGAAAATATTAACATTTTAAAGTGCTAAATTAATATAATATCATCGATTAATTACGAACCGGATTCCTGGTTGTTTCAAAGATCGACAGCGTTAATGTCGTTGCAAGCCCAGGAATTTCAGAAATGAATCAATATTTTCCTACTTCAGGACTGTATTGATGCATAGATTGATGACTTACATGGCGTTTTTTTTCAAGCTGGACCTTCATGGAATTTTTCACGACCCTTATATTTTGTACTCACAACTCGTACATTGCTTAAACCTTAACAAGTATACGTTTGACCATACATTAATAATTTCCTACAGAACTCGCTGGTTCGTTTAATATTAAGTAAAATGCTAACACAAATTTTACGGTTGTAGTGTATAACTAACGATCTTATGGATAAAACGGGAGATTTAGTAATCCATGATTAACTATACTGAAGGCATCTTTTATGGTTGTATCGTAATGGAATTATGCAATTCACGCGAAACTACCTATTTACCTACTGTAATTTTCATAAGTTAATGTCCTAACTATCTAAAATCCTAATAAATATTCTAAATGTGAAAGCTCGTTTTTTTTTTTGTTACGCGTTAGGAGGTATATAACACGTAGTCGATGCAGCCAGGATGCCAATAAATAATCCGTAGTTACGTTCACTCTTTATTTGGCCAGAGCTTTGGCTTACAGGACTGTTCACATGAGAATGAGTAGATAGCACCGAAATCTTGCCTTTTATAGGCCGAACTATATAATTTATAAGACAAACTATATAAATCAAAGCAATTACTATTTACTTATAATTCTACTACATGTTATAAGTAATACAAAGACAATATATCTTATATGTTAGCGCTTGGAGCTAGTATCAATGCGTATCTCTAATATTGTGGCACTAGTAACTCGTGTCTGAATATGAGGAGCGGCACTGGAGGTGGGTAGATAGCATACGCTTTCACACTTTAACTATAATATACTCATCATCGTGAAATATGTGGGATCGTATTATTCTACTATAAAATAAGCATTGTTTCATTTGCTTCGAGGGATATGTTAAATGTACATAAAAACCAGCGAAACTGACAGCTAAAACTAGTTGTGTTTATAAGATTTCTGTTTTAATTTTTAGCGATATATCAATGTTCAAAAACATTCTGCTCTGTGTTCAGTTCGGTATTTGAAGCCTCAAGAGGCTGTTAAAGTAATTGTAAAGATTCAAAGGTAAATCTATATTAAAACGAGTGAGACTGGGCAAAAGCTAGGTATTTTATAAATGTTTCATTTTACTTTCTTCAGAGATACCAATCCCTAAAAAATGCTGCTCAGTGTTCAATTCGTTATATAAAGCCTCTTGAGGCTGTTACAGTAAAGATTAAAAAGATAAAAAAAGTAAGGATTTATCATAAGTATTCAATATTGCTAAGGCGGGTTTGATGATATATCTGAAGATAATGTGGTATTACGTCGGTCCGACAAGGTCAGCGGCGCTGGCGCATCGTCGACCTAGAAACTTTGATAGCATAAATAGCATGCCGGTTAGAAAGGAAAAAAATATAGGAACAATTACGGCAGTTGTCTAGCCAAGGGGTAGGCAGACTGCGTTTTCTAATTGCATCGAACGTGTTTATGAAACTGGATTTAAATACTGTTTTGTCAAAAGATGACCGCAGAGAAATACGGACATTAGGAATACCGAAAATATTTTCAGTCTTGAATTCTAAAGGTTATAATAATATATATACATATATCTTGTTTTCTTTTATATATATTTCTTATGTATGTGTGTATGCTACTGTAATCCCCTAAACGAGTGGACCGATGTTGATGAAATTTTGTGTACGTGTTCCAGTGGATCCGAGAATGGTTTAGATTGGATCGATACTACAATTGGACCCGGTAGATGGTGCTACTTTAGGATTTTTTTATCATCAAGGCAGGACGTCTGCCGGGACCGCTAGTATATAATATATATCTCGAAAAGTTTACAAAAATGCACCAGAACCCCTTTGACAATAGTCAGGGACTTACCTAGTCTTACTGTTAGATTTTTAAGAGTTACTTGGTGTATCTTGAAAATCCAAGGTTCAATGCTCTTGAAATTAAAATGGTATACCTTGTAAATATACCCTTTCCAATAAAAAATAATCTACCAAATCGCTTTATAAATCACAACTTTCTGAGGTAACAAACGTTTTAAACACGCATAGCCGAATTAAGAAATGCCTCCATTTTGAAGTATGTTAAAAAGTAGAGAACGTAGTAATCCATCCAGAATATCTGTAAAAAAATTGTTTGTCTGTAAAGTCGGTTTACGGATAATATTTTTTTGTGATAACGTCATAAGAAAAGATGGAGTGGAAGAGAGATAGAGGTTATACAAGTCGAACGCTTAGACCGGTCGCACTTCTCTATCGTGCTGTTTCGTGCTCACTCTCGCACGCTCGGCTCAGGCAGGACGTGACAATGACTCATGCTTTTTCGTGTGAGCAGCCGGCGTTGATCGATTTATAAGACGTTACCACGTCAAAATATGTAAGAAATTCAAGCTGTTATTACAATTACCGTAACATCCACATTTGAGATTATAGTCCTCATCCTGGAATATCTGAAACGTTAGCTGTTTCATATTAATTAAGCATTTTTTTAAATGGAAACTGCGCGTAGGTATAAGTGTTGGGAGTATGTAGTAAAATCGATTAGAGTTAAATGGAGCTTACATTCTATAGTTTAGTTTAACATTTGACCCATCTATGGTAAATGTGATGTGGTCTAAAGATAAACACGCTAAAACTTGAGGGGAATTGACACTCAAGTGCAACTATAGGAACACACCAACAGGTATTGGATCGGAGATTTTTTTACTTTAGGGTGGTAGCTAGCCAAGTTAATTATACAGTACCTTACTTTTTTTTTTCGAACTGACTACGCTATTAACCTAGCAAGGTCTTAACAGCTTCACCGAACTACTAAGGCGATCACTTAGGGCACTCAGCCGATTTTATTTGACAACTAGCTCAAGGGTTGGAGAACTAGCTTAGACTGTTGCATGATACATGTGATTCGCGACCTATCTGAGCTATCCTAAGCTAGGCTAACTATTCATGCATATATGAGTTGTTGAAATATATATGTGTACCAAGCATACATACCTCAATAATTACTATATACATTTCGTATCGGATAATTTTCTAAACTATTTCAGTTCGATAAGGGATCAAAATAAAACCCTTCCACTTTCATGTGTAAGCGTGTATGCATGCATGTGTTTAGGGGTGAAATATGTAATGTTGTCGTAGTGATGTAAGATTTTGTGTCATTGTATCGCGCGAGCAGCGCACTCAAGGGCTCCACGCCGAGGGAACGGACCTAGGCTTGAGCCGTTGCCGAGGGGGGCCTAATCTGGTAAAGTACGTCAATCGACGCAGCATCCGGAGAGGTTGGTTATCAGTTGAAGCATCATCTTCGCTTATTCATGACCATTAAATGTGACTCCGATTACTTGAAGTTGTCAACGAATTTCCACTATCATATATCAATGCTATAGAAAATTACCAATGAAAATAATTAGATTTCTCAGTGTAGATACATCAAGATTTTCTGAAGACTACGTGCGATCATATTTTATCTGATAACGTGCTAAAATGGCAGACGTCCAAGGAGAATACCAATCGAGGTATTTTAAAAAATGTTGATAATTGTAGAAATATCATATAATCAAACGGACCATGATAGTTTAACCTTTTACTGCTGAATATTAATGTAAGTGATCAAAGGTCAGAAACGAAACGGGTCTGAAGATCACTTGCACTGGACCTCTTTCACAATATTCAAATATATGCGTTTGATTTAAACACGCTAATGTGTCGTGGGTACCTAATTTAATAACCGATTTAGAACTAGTTAGGTAATTTTCGATAGGTCATCTAATTCTGTGGATTTTTAATACTAACGGATAGAACATATGACTTCAGGAGAGTTCTTGGACAATATCTCAGAAATATGCCGCTATCTTAATGATAAATTAGTTATATAACCATCACAAGTCTCGGAATCTGCTTGAAGTTTCTCTTTCTGCAACACGATGAACCCGGTACCCACATTGTGAATCCAAGGAATGCTAAGAAGTTCGTCATTGTATATTGAACAATTAAATCCGTTATGGAACTCGTACTTGATAGATCGTAATTAACATAGTGAAGACTCATTATTGTTATGCGCCATGATTGTCACGGGATTTAGGATCCACTAGGTATTCAAAAGGTCCCATATTATTTTCAAATAAAAATTTTTTTTTCGTTTTCTTTCTGATTAAAACGGTCATCTATGGCCTTCATTAAATTAAGCGCATACATATTCATTAGTAAAGCTGAAGCTGAAGCTTTACTAATATATATACTTGAACTGAAGTTCAAGTCTATCTTGTCTAGGTGGCAGAGCTACGCTGAAGCTAATACTGGTGTCAGCTCACCCGGGGTAGTACCACCCTCTCACAGAAAACCGACGTGAAGTAACAGTGTTTGCATTGTTGCGTTTCGTTCGGTCATTGAGAGCGTCAGAGGCCCACTTCCTCTCCCCTCGCTCCTACCTCCTCCCCTCCTCTTTGCTTCTTCCCCCAGACACAGGCTGGCAACGCACTTGCGACTGTCCTATTCGTTTGCCTCCTATGATATAAAAAAAAACTATTGTTCATTATTTCATACATATCACGTACTGCGATGACTTATCAAGAATGTAATTATTGTCATCTACCGCTATCATGTCAACCTATTTCGTGTCCCCCCTAAAGACATTAGATGGCAATTAACATATTTGTCAACTTCAGTAATTTAAAAGAGTATAGTGAACATTTTGAAGCGATGATGACTCTGTCGCTGACTTTTTCAAACAACATCTGAATCCCTGGAATGAGTCCTTGCATTTGGTTAAAGAAAACAAACGCCCCATAAGAAGTATAACTTTCAAGAGTATTAGTAGTTAAGTTTCTTCCGAGATTGTAGGGGATATATAATGTGTGCACAGTTGTACTCTATTTGGAAGACGGCGATTATGACTCCATTGTTTTAACTTTGTTCTTATGAGTGATAGATTTCTTAAGCGACTATAGTGCTATCTAATAATGAAAATATAATGATATATAATATCAAAGCAAGTTTAGTTACCTTTTAGTAAATACTGTTTATCTCGTATTTTTAATACATCTTGGTCAACACAGCAAAAAAAACTATTTGTATTGGGATATATGTGTAATAATGGATTGTATCTTTCCAGGTCAAATTCAGACGGAACAGACGCAATCATCACAAACAAACATACACACAGACAGTCAAATATATCAAATATACAATAATCACGTGAATGCACCGCCCCTTAACTCTTTAGACATGTACCCAAGAGCTCAGAACTATATGCAGAATTATGCAACAAATCGAGATAATCCACAAAATTTGGTCATACACAAACAGTATGATCCTTTAACATTTTCTAATGAAGATATAAAGAAATTAAGGCAGGAGGATAAGAAAATCGAAGAACCAAAAGAGAATTTAAAACCATCAGATCAAAATAAAATATATTATGATTATAATCAAGCAGCGGAGAAGAATGAAAATGATTCTAGTGTTGAAAATAAAATGCATTCTGGTGAACTGTCGATGAATATTAAAGGAGAGTACGTGTGCTACAAATGTAATGAGGTTTTCCCTTCGAAACGAGGATTGAAGCAGCACGCGAAAGCCTGTACGGAGGACGGCGAAAACCAGAGCGAGAAAGTCGGAAAATTTGGCTGCAGTCAGTGCGCGTACCGTTGTCAATCGCCGGCGATACTAAAAATCCACGAACGGACACATTCCGGTGAGAAGCCGTTCTCTTGCACTTTCTGCGATTACAAATCGGGCCAGAAGAACAATGTGGCGAAACATATCCTAGTCCATATGAAAGAGAAACCGTTTCGCTGCCAGTACTGCGATTATAGGTGCGCCCAGAAAAACAATCTAGTCGTACACGAACGCACGCACACCGGTTACAAACCCTTCGCTTGCCCTTACTGCGTATACAGAACGGTGCAGAAACCGAACCTGGTGAAACACATGTATCTGCACACGGATCAGAAACCGTTCAGTTGCGATATGTGCAGTTACAGATGCGTACAGAAGACTAATCTGACGAAACACAAGCAGAGGCATTTGAACGAGAAGGACGGGGAGAAGATCGATGTAAAGACCCAGATAAAGCCGTACAAACCGAGGCAGAAGTCCGTGAAGTGTAACCTATGCCCGTATAGGTGTGTACAGAAGTCGAGTATGGAGAAACATGTCCAGTTCAAACATGCAGGTAGTGCACACGACTTCGATCAAGCGAGTAACATCAATGAAGGAGAAAGTATACAGAATCTGAGTGTGAAAAAGCAGGAGTTTTATGAGTGCCAGGAAAATTCGTTAGAACCAGTGCAAGTGCAACCATAGTACAGTGATACTGAATTAGAATTTTGGTGGAAACTCAAGACATTGTTATCGTGTAGTTATAATGTGTTAAGGTGAATACTCTACGTAGGAGATGTTGCTACATTTGTAACGGAGTCAAAAAATATTTTTAAATTGTTTGACCGATCTGAACCAAATTGTTCAGTCGATCTAAAGTGATGTTCCTTTCTTATATATATGACATACTGAAGTCAGAAATGTTTTTAAATAAATAAGACACTATGTATATAATATGGCTAGACTATATAAAGTGTTGGAAGTGATTCCGAGTCAAGTGACTTATAGTTCAGTGGAAATTACTAGAAAAGCCTCAATTATGTGATATGATTATTAAGTAAGTAAAGCTTATCGCTCTCTTTCTCTTTCTCATTGATTTTATATGTATGTAGATATATTGTAATTATTTTTAGTTTCATAATGAAAAAATGTTGATGTTGGACCACAGAAGATTGTGTGTTAGTTGTGACTGATTCTAGTGTTTTTTTCATGAGAAAATGTTTGATGGTATGCAGAATACAGTTTTACAATATTGGTAACTGCCTGGCAGTTGTTCGCCATAATTTTTGGTATACATTTTGATTCTAGTGTGTAACCATAATCTCATTTGAAATCAAATGACTATATGTTTTAAGATGGTGAAAAAGCATAACATAAACTGACTCTCAAGTGGAGCTGATGGAATGAGTTCCAGCTATCCTAACTAGCTGGGCTTAGGAAAATGCACTACCAACATGCAAAATCCAACCTGAATGCCTCTCGCTAGTTAGATATGCTCTGATTGTTCGTAAGACACGTTAGACTCATAGAGAGTTAATGTGACTTGTTACTTTCATCCGGTAGTAGTCATCTGATCATGGTAGTAATCCAGTTATGTAGAGGCCTCTTATACTTCACATAGTTATTAAATGTACACCGGACCGCCTTGCAACACAACAATGCCTGAGAGCGGCTGAGAATACGAAGATTGAGATATCGGTTCCGTTTCGCGATAGTGTTCCGCTGAGAATCTTGTTTTTAATTAGAATATATACCTGTATATAAATAATAACTGACTGACAGACTGACATATCAATGCACAGTTCAGAATACTGGAGCTAGGGGCCGTGAGATTTTCCATGGGGGCCCATACATACCATGCATTTAGGATGCATCTATGGTGGTGAAAAAATGGGCGAAACTTTGTATGCAAATATGACATTTTATGCTCCTGTCAGTTATATTTTTTATATATGGTAGGTATAGTATACAAAATAAAGAATTGAAAATAATAGCTGTATAGAAAACTCGTGGGTAGCCATTGGAAATTGGTGAAAAAAAAATCGTAAAACAGTTCTCAAGCATTAATCAAATTTTTAAGTACATTCCGTACCAGTGTCACAACTGAAATTTATTAAAATACATTTGAACAATGTTTAAAATATGTATGTATCGAGTTTTAATGTTTATGTTACCATATTTGTTTAGCTTTTTATTGTATGATCCAAATCGATTATGTGTAGGGCATCGTTTCTCAACCTTCTTACAGTCGCCATCCAACTAAGTATCGGATAAACTGAAGTAAGAAACGCTATGAGTTTTTGACGGCATCTTAGTCTGTAAAAGTAAAATTGTTGATTATACCCAAATCACGACGATAAAAGAAATATGGATCATAACTTCGTTATGTGAAGCGGTTGACGTAGAATTTAACCATGCCGAATTGACATATTGTAGTAGTGTTTCTATTCTTTTTAAGTTACTTTTAGCAACTAATCTTTTAGATTATTACTGCTGTTATCGAGTACGTAATAATATTACAGGTTTCTTTTAATAATATCAATGGTGGCTACCTTGTTACTTTACTGCTACCGCACGTTCCACAGAGTTGAGTTTTTGTGGCATCTCAGAATTCGTAAACCAGGTATTATTTCACATACACTTAATTTGTGCACAATTACCGAACTATATTACGTAAAATTCTACCAATATCACAAAATATAGAGTCAAATAACACAAGATTATGAATAAAATATAAAATCCACTACATGACGGGGCAAAATCCCGCCAAAATCTAGGGCACTCAATAAAAATATGCCATATTTAAACCCATTTATTATCAAAACTTTTTTTATGTCAATATATCGTGGTATCTTTTAAATTATGTGATTATACTTGAAGTATGTACAGGTTTTATTTTTTAATAAATATTTTTGACTCTTCTGTTTAAGTCGTGACCTCTAAGGTTGGATAACGATGGTTTAGAGTGAAAGAGGTTATATTCAAATTACGTTTTAACTTAATCTGTGACTAGACACAAATCCTAACTACATAGAGAGAAAAGCTATTCTTTTTAATGTTAGCACTATAACAAATCAGAGGTGATTGCCTGGTTATACATTTCCAATATTTTTCTACGTAAAACATAATAGTTGCTTAATTTGTTGTTGAGTCAAAAATTGCTTGATACTTACTCTTTACTAAACTTCACAGATAAAAATACCCTTATAAATGGTTTTGTTAAAAAGGTTATGTTGATTAATTACTAGTGTTTATGGTTGAGATTTATAAAACAGTTCAGGGTTTCCGAAACCTATAAATGGATATGATCAATGTACATATGTAATATTTACTTTATGTATACAGTTTGTACAGCGGTTTGTCTTGTTTAATTGAATGAAACCGCTGTGAGGAAACCTTTTTTTTTCGAAATGACTACGCTATTGACCCAGCAAGGTCTTAACAGCTTCACCGTCTGTGAGGAAACCTGAACCTGAGAGAGGTTCTTGTAATGCGAACTTACTTGTGAAAATATAGAATTGTGGATTCCTCAGAGTTTGAAATCACCAGTATGGTGTGAGCTGGCGTGGTGATTATGTTCATACCTTCCCTCTGAAAAAGTCACATGGCTGGTCCTACAGTGCGTCTCTTATAAGCTGATGTGATAATTATATGTGCTCATATCATGATCGAGTAGCTTTTGCGACTTTAACTTTTCATTTTTTAATCAATATTATTCTGTTTCGAAGCAAAATATATATTACAATTTCTTCACAAGCTATTTTTGACTTAACAACATCATATCATTGGATTCATTTTGGTTGTGAACGCTTAATTGTCTTATGGGTATTGTAAATAATTGAAATAAGCAAGAATGTCAAATAAAAATATAATTGTCAATAATGTCGCCATTTTGTGTCACAGTTTCGATGTACGTGAAATACGTAGTAATCATTCAATATTACTAATATTATACGTTTTATCTAAATTAAAACACATTTTGTTCAACTGTCATAGTAATTTTTGTGTTCGTAACGTGTTTAACAAAATGGCGGAATGTCAATTATTTTGTGATTTGAGAAGCATGTAATACAATTTGATAAATTAACCTAAATTTATGATTTGAATGTATATAATATTATAATACATTGAACGTAGATGTTTTAGAGTTATGATTTTTTTTTATTATTTTAACAAATACAAACGTATGTGATTGTATAAAATGTACAAATACTCACTTTTATCATTGAGCGCCATCTGTTATAGGTTTCAGTAATCTCTATTCGTGTATTAAATCTGTATATATAATAATGTAATCAAAAGTGTCTGTGCTTGAGTTTCGTGAAAAATATTGTTGTAGGTGTCTAGTAATAAGTAATAGAATACATTTCGATCATTTTTAGAAATGTCTGTCTGCCTGTCTTTGTATGAACATTTTTTTTTAAATAACTACGCTATTGACCCAGCAAGGTCTTAAAAGCTTCACTGGACTTCTAAGGCGAGCGCTTAAGGCACTCAGTCAATTTTATTTTGGTAACCAACTCAAGGGTGCACGGCACACCTCGGCTTGGCTGTTGCATCCAAAATCGCGACCTATCTTAGCTAATCTAGCTAACTATTTATATATGTATGAGTTGTTGAAGCGTATATGTGTACCAAGCATACACGCCTCAATAACTCCTCCATATATTTATTATCGGAAAATTGAGAATTTTTTAGTTCGATAAGGGAAAAAAGTAAACCCTTCCACTTTCATATGTAAGCGTGTAGGCGTGCACGTGTGTGGGGGTGATCGTGTAGTGTTGTAGCAGTATTGTATATTTGTGTGTCACTGTATCGCGCAAGCAACACACTCAAGGGCTCCCTACCGAGGGATCGAACCCAGGGTATGAACACGCAACACTGCTAAAGTACTGTATTCACAATAAAACCACGAAACCAAGCCACCAGTCACCAAGTCAAGAAAATCATAAAGTATATTTTCGAGAATAACTTAGCCTTTTTTCATTAAAATTAGTCCACTCTATCAAAAGTTATTGTAATTTTAATGACGACGCGGCGTAAGTTTGAGAAAAAGTAGATAGGAGTGGACTTCGTTCAGATGACTTCTTAATACATTCAGATGACTTCTTAATACATTCAGACGACTTCTTAATACATTCACATGACTTCTTAATACATTCAGATGACTTCTTAATACATTCAGATGACTTTATTAATCACTGTTTTCTTACATAAGATTCCACGCGGACGAAGTCGCGGGCGTGGCTAGTAGATTATATAACTATTCAGATTATGTTAAATAGCGCACTTTCTATACATAAATCCAAATCATCCTAGCTTCTCGAGATATATTTAAATAACCAGTGAATTAAAAAAAACAGTGTACTTATGTATTTTTATAAGAATTGTTGAATTTTTGTGACATCTTACGACTGTCGTGTATGTGCTAGCTACCTTTGATTTTTTTATCGTGTAATTCAATATTCGTGACATTGTACGTAATATAGTTTGATTATTGTACACAATTAAACTGCGTTCCAGTAGAAGCTCACAACGCTCACGCTCACGACCGCGAGCTTTCCTGCTCCACTAGCTCTCGAGCGTTACCATCGTACATACTAGTGGAACGCATTTATGGGCGTTTTGAGCGTTCAGATAAATAATAGAAATGGCTACCTAGAGAAAATAAAACAAAATCTTTAAGAAGTTACCTTACAATTTATAAGTCTTAACAGTAAATACTTATTATTATTAAATTGATTTAAGTATATTAAAAAAAAAAACAATGTTTAATTATTATTTTTTATTTTAATTATCATAAAAAAATAAAAATAAACTTTTTGGTCAAATGAAAAACATTTTATTACCATGAAATGATTATAAATTAATTTCTACATTTTTTATAAGACGTAAAATTATCCAAACTTAATTAACATATTTCATTTATGTATTTAAATACAATATGTTATTTAATATAAATATTCTTTACTGTATCAAATAATGACATTTTTACGGTCGCCATCTTTATTGAGAATCCCGCCAATTTTGTCAACGCTCACGTCGACCCCCCTCCAGACGCGGGGCATCGTGAGCGTATGTTATGACGTCATCAATGACGTTTTCGGCACGACCGCAACGTTCGCGGTTGTCTAGTGGAACGGCGAAAAGGGTCTTGTGAGCGTTGTGAACATCTAATGGTACGCGCCCTTAGAAGTATCACCACGACGTTTATAAGATGTCACAAAAATATTCTGATAAGTCTAACAAAGAGACCGCCATCTTGTTGGAACGCTGACATTTGTGTGAAGGGTACAGGCAAAGAGAACTATTTAATATCTAGGACAACTTGTAGAAGTGTCAAGTTTTTAGAATTAAATAATAGTTCAAAAACCATCCAAAATAGCGCTGGCATAGGCCGATATAGCCAGTTCGTAATAATTTTATAAATGCAACCTAAAATTATTGCTGTGAGAAAACATTGAAGATTTTTTTTTCGAACTGACTACGCTATTGACCTATGAAGGTCTTAATAGCTTCAACGGAATACCGAAAATATCTAAAAAGGATAGAACTTTTCTGTATTTTGAGTCATAGGTTTAGCGATTTTTTAGTGCTTGTTTTATAAAACTAGTTGGAATAATTCAACAATAATGAACCCTATTGCTGCTGTAGCGCCATCCAAAATTTTGACGAACACTTTTTCCTACAAAGAGATGGTTCTTCACACCTCTACACTTCATAGAAGTTTGTAATAATTACTGGCTTGATAATGATAGTAATAAATTTCAAAAGTGAGTATTATCTGTCAAAAAAGAAGACGTTTTATTATATGTTTGTGTACTGTGCTATATTTTGTAGCTGTGAAATGATTTACTACAATGTAGACGTGATAACGTCTTATAAATTAATAAACGCCGGCTGTACGTACTGCAAAGCATGACTCAGTGTCATGTCCCGCCTGAGCCGAGCGTGCAAGCGTAAGCGCGGAGCAAGCGATAGAGGGGCACGGTCGGTCTAAGCGTTCGTTTTGTATAGCATCTATCTCTCTTCCACTCCATCGGCCAATGCGTCCGAGTCGTTATCACGTGAAATTATCGCCCGTAAAACGACTTTACCGACAAATAATTTTTTTTAATAATAAAATATGATTAAAAGAAAATGAGTTATAGAATAGAGTGTGAATCGTACTTTAATTAAACTGTGGTTAAAGTGTTACGCGAGGCTGTGAACGATATCCCATAATGTGTTTAATTTTTAAAAAGTAAACGTTACCAAGAGATTTCGTATGTACCTAAATGATGTTTGTTGTTGTACATCACAGATTGTAAATTGTAATTGTAGTTTTTTAAGTTTTTAGTGATACTCTTTTGTTTTATGACATTTTGTATTTTTTTTAATTAAAAGCCGCTTACCAAAGTGATTTTTTGTTTGAATTTTAGTTAAGTAACCGTTTATACCAGAGCGATTTTAAATGATTGACGACACTAATCGTGCTGAAGTATTCATTTTTATGTATTTTCGTATTTAATGGAATATTTATATGCAAACTAGCTGACCCGCGCAACTTAGTCTGCGGCAAATAGTTTATTACCTGTTCCAATTTTACTTGTAGATACGAAAAATCTTAAAAACCTAGGATCCGATTATAGCGAAACTTCCGGGTCCAATTGTGATTCCAAACTAACCTATGTATATTGGCAAGAAATGTCTTCCAGGTATCCTCTGGATTGCTCATCTGACCCTCACCTCCGCGCTCCATCTACTATTCTCGCGACAATACAATAATTTTACCTGCTTATCCTTTTTTTTTCCTATTATCTTCTAAACAACTTCAAAAATTAACATGCTGTAAAAAATAAACATTATATCCATGAAATTTTCAAAGTATACATGAAATCTGTATTTAATAATTTGTAATTGTAGCATTTATTTTCTTTTTCAAATAAAAACATTTTTTTTGGATGAAATATTAAACTTAGAAGTATGTATGGTGTCTCATATTTAATTAATTTTGCTACGAATTTTATTCTTTTATTACAAATCATTCCAACAACGCACGCCATAATACAGAATTTTATGATTTTAATTACATTAATTGCGATTAATTATTGAAAATATAGAATTACCAAAATAGAATATATCTTCAATAATTAATGACTGATAGCGTCATCTATTGTCCATATTGTTACACTAAAATTATTACAGTGACTGATTACAGTAAAATGCACTACGTGACAATAGATGTCAGTAAACTATGTACATATTAATATTTGTATTACTAGATGTCACCCTTGGACTTCATTATTTTAATTCTACCTACATTATGATAGATTATAAACGATATCGATTTGTGATATTGCAGAGACCACTGACAATACATAATAATAATTAAATATTCTTCCAAAAATTTATATGTGATATTTACAAGATTAAAATATCACTGACGGCGACAATTTCAGCTCAGGCTGATGTCTGTAATAGTCGTAATACTGTATCACAGACGCCAACGGAAACTGCTAAATTAATGGAAAAAAATAATATTAATATTATTGTAATCGACACGTGTACTTGCTATTTGAAATTGTTGGGCATGCTTTGTGTTAATATGTTCCGCTCGATAATAGATGTCAGCAGTGTATTAAGACTTCGAGTAGTGAATAACCATAAAGATTTAAGCGCCATACAGACGAAAATAGACCTTATGTGGTAGAAGTCAGCAAACAGTTTGGCAGTATAAGGTTTAAAAAAATACTGGATTTATTACAAGATTTGAATAATTACAAATGATGAAGTTGAAATACCAATTATTATGTAAAATGTATCATTACATTATTATTTAATTTTTAAGAACTATTTTTTGTATTAAACCAAGAATGTTCAACTTAGCTATTGTATTTATACTTTTAGGTTAGAAAAAATATTTTACATTAAATACTGAACTAAATAGACATTAAACTATTAGAATATGAATATATCAAAGTCAATATTGAATAATTTAGACAAATGAATATGATAGCAATAGCTTTTAGGCAATTAAATTTACTTATTTTGTAATAATACTAGATGTCGCCCTGGACTTTGTAATTTATAAACAATGTTAATTTTTGAGTTTTTTTTTGCGGGATTTCAGTTTGACATGTAGTTGATGTTATATTTTATCATAACCTTGTGTTTTTTCACTCTATATTTTGTAATTTGGTCTAATGTGCATAAGCGAAGCGAATGGAGGGTAATAATCACGGAATATGAAATTCTGAGATGCCACAAAAACTCCCTGGAAGGTTCTAACAAGGGTGCCACCATCTTGTTAAAATATTGAAATAATCACACGCTTGTAATATCAACTACACGACAATGGCAGTAATAATCTGAAATATTGGTTGCCACTAATAAAGTAAAAAAAAAATGTTAATTTTTGGTATGTTCTTTATTCATTTGTTTTTATTTGTGTCACATACTTATTGTAAAATATAAATTGGTATCATTATGCAGTTATATACTTTTGAACGGCTACATCTACGAATTCAAATGATTATGACCTTTTCATACAACACCACAGTGAGCCAACCAGATTTCCGTATGCTAAACTTTTTTTACAAGTCGACAGTGTTACACCGTCCAGGCTTTCGTATGAATGAATGAATGAATTCTTTATTGCACACATTTGGTTGTACACTGGCGAGCTTAATTCTATGAGGCATTTTCTTCCAGCTAACCAGCGGTATTGATGTCAAAAACTTTTGTAGGTAGTGCCAATAACAAGTAAAAGAAAATAATAGCATAAATAAACATACACACATAGACATACATACATACAAATATATAGCAATAACAAAGATAGTAATAAACACTGCAAAATTATAAACAATATTGCGGGGTGGGTACCGGGTTTTACAGTCCGACTGGGTGGCAACCACCATGTACATGGCGAAAAAGCCCGTCATAGTGACTCGCTTTTGCGCGTCGCGTTTCGGCATCAGCCTGTGCATATCCAGTACCAGGTGACTTTCGTCATTATGGCCGGCATGACAGCGGCGACCGACGATGGATGATCTGTCTCTTGGTGGTCACCACTGTTTTTGGATTGTACTATGCTTACCATCAGGTATAGTGCAGTCACTTTGTCGTGCTACAATAAAAAAAAAAAACACTTTGCCTAACTTTCTTCTTACAAGTCGACAGTGGTTCACCGTCCAGGCTTTCGTAAGCAAAGTGCTTTGTGAAGTTATTATTTATAATTATATTCAATTATGATGTTGACGACCCCTGAATACATCCACTTGGATTGCTTGAGCTCCAGTATGCTTAGGAAAGGCCTAAATTCGGGGGGATGGTAATCATCATAGCAATTTGGAATACTTCAAAATAGCATTAATTTAATCGATTTTTAATTTTCAAGGTTTTCTTGAATTACCTATAAGACATGTATTTTTTTTTTCAATTTATTATCAGTTGGTTTAACTCCCAAATTATGCAAGCTGTTTATAAGATTTCTAAGTTGTTAAAAGAAAAGTACCTACCTAAGGTTTGTATGAAGTAAAATTATTCCGTTCGTTTCTTTTTCTCTCTCTATCAGATGATTCTTTAAAGTTTAACACCCTTCAATCCTTTAGTAGTTCATGATCACATCTATAGGTAAATGTATATGAAACTGATAACTTTCTAACACGATTAGGCCTCCCATGGCACCGGCTCAAGGCTAGGTTCGATCCCTCGGTAGGGAGCCCTTGAGTGCGTTGCTTGCACGATACGGTGACACAAAATATACATCACCGCTACAACACTACACGATCACCCCCACATACGTGCACGTCTACATGCTTACACATGAAAGTGGAAGGGTTTACTTTGTTTCTTCATCGAACTGAAAAACTCTCAATTTTCCTATAATAAATATATGGAGGAGTTGTTGAGGCGTATATGCTTGGTACGTTTCAACAACTCATACATATATGAATAGTCAGCTAGGTTAGCTAGTATAGGTCGCGATTTTGCATGCTACAGGCAACAGCCAAGCCGAGGTGTGCCGTGCCCCCTTGAGCTGGCTGCCAAAATAAATTCGGCTGAGCGCTTTAAGCGCTCGCCTTAGTAGTCCGGTGAAGCTGTTAAGACCTTGCTAGGCCAATAGCGTAAACAGTTCGAGAAACAAAAAAAAATTTTGGTCGAAAATGTATAGCTTAATATTTTCATTACTTTCTTATGTAGCGTAAGTAAACGCTGACGGTGGTATATAGTAGTTTAAAGTTCCAGGTATGTGGCTGATGATAAATCCCATCCCATTCGACACATTGTTTTTTTTTGTTTTTCGAACTGACTATGCTATTGACCTAGCAAGGTCTTAACAGCTTCACCGAACTACTAAGGCGAGCGCTTAAGGCACTCAGCCGATTTTATTTGGGCAACTAGCTCAAAGGTGCACGGCACACCTCGGCTTGGCTGTTGCTTGTTACATTCCAACTCGCGACCTATCTTAGATAACCTAGGCAACTATTCATATATGTTTGAGTTGTTGAGACGCATATGTGTACCAAGCATACAAGCCTCAACAACCCATCCATATATTTTTTATCGGAAAGATTCGACACACTGCAAGTATTCACATATATAATGTATAGTACACGTTCCGTGGTTACATTAGATGATGTGCGTGTCGTACTTACAAATATTTTTGAGAGAGTATTTCTGTAATTTACACATCTAATCACAATTTTACATTTTTTCTATATATTGAAAAAACGCATGCGAAGCCGCAGGTAATAGCTGGTTCAACATATAAAATTAATATCAAAACAATACTTCGTAAAGTATGAGCTGAAATTAAAAATAAGAATGACAAACAAAAATGTAACTATTACCTAATAAAGAAAATTTATTTCAAAAAAATACAACGAAATAAAATTATCATTGCCTAAAAAAGTTTTTAATTAAAAAAATATAACTTCCCGCCAATCAGTGTTGCCAGTTAACCGAGTCAAATCCAGAGAGTATTAAATTAAGGAAGGCGAGTGCGCCTGACCGCGCCTCGGGGCCTGTCCGTCAGCAGCGGCTAACAACATTAATTAATCGTGCCTGATTCTGAACGAAACCTTCAAGGTCTAACATGAATATTTATTTAAAAAATAAGCAACTAACAAATTGTTACCAAAATTTTCTCATTATTTCTTTCATAAACAAACTTGAAATTTATGATAAAGTATAGTAATTGTGTTCGTCGAAGAAAAATATCTAAATAAACTACAGTATGTCGGCAATTCATAGCCGTGTCTGCAAATTTGTATGTTTTTTCGTCGAATAATGTCTCTGTTATCTTTTTTCTTTTTTTTTTTTTTAATTTATTTTTGGCAATTAATCTTTCAGATTATTACTGCCATCGTTATGTAGTCGATATTAGGATCCCTTGTTAGAACCTGCTAGGGAGTTTTTGTGACATCTCAGAATTTCATGTTCCGTGGTATTATTTTCTATTCACTTCACTTATGTACAATAAACTAACTACATTACGTAAAACTCCACCAAATTTACAAAATATAGAGTCCAACAATACAAGATTATGAATAAAATATAAAATCCACTACATGACAGACTAAAATCCCGCCAAAAACTCCATTTAAAAAAAATCTTTTTTCTTCTTCTTTTTCCAAGAATTTTCTCTAACATTTCAACAACTTCTTCTTTTTCTAGTTTCGGCCTCCCAGAAGTATTTGCCAGTGTCAATGTTTTGTTTTAATCGAGATTACAACATATTTTACACAATAAATAACATGTGATTATTTCAATGTTCCAACAAGATGGTGACTCCCTTGTTAGACCTTTCCAGGTAGTTTTTGTGGCTTCTCAGAATTCATGGTCCGTGGTATTATTTTCCATTCACTTCACTTATGCCTAATAACTAAATTGTATTACGTAAAACACCACCAATTTTACAAAATATAGAGGCAAATAACAAGATTATGAGTACAATATAAAATCCACTACGTGACAGACCAAAATCCCGCCAAAAACTCTTCTTATCTTTTTAAATACATGACATGATTAGAAATATCAATAAAGATTTTATTTACTTTAGTAACCACATGCGAAAAGTTGCTAACACTCGAGGTGGAGATTTTGGCGGGATCTTAGTCTGTCATGTAGTGACTTTTATACCCTACTCATAATCTTGTGTCATTTAACTCTATCTTTTGTAATATTGGTGATATTTTACGTATCTAATATAGTTAAGTTATTATAAGTGAAGTAGACAGAATATAATACCACTGAGCGTGAAATTTCGAGATACCACAAAACTTTCTGGAAGCACCACCACCCTCTCACAAGAAACCGACGTGAAGTAACAGTGCTTGCATTGTTGCGTTTCGTTCGGTCAGTGAGAGCGCCGGAGACCCATCTCCCCTCGCCTCTCCTCTCCTTTTCTCTCCATTCCCCCAAACACAGGCTGGCAACGCACTTGCGACTCCTCTGGGGTTGCTAGTGTCTATGAACGACGGTGATAGCTTAACAACAGGTGACCCGCATGTTCATTTGCCTGCTATAAATAAAATAAAATAAAATAAAAAAGTCTTTATTCTACTTTTTTTTTACAAATTTATTTTCATTTCCTTATTTAAATTGTAGGCCTCCCCTATTTTTTTCCACAGGTCCATTTCCCTTGCCTTTCTCATCCAATCTACTCCACATCTTTGATGGAAAATATCTCGCCTTCTTTTTTTTGGTCTTCCTGGTTTCCTTTTGTAACCTAGTGGCACCCACGCTGTTACCCTTTTTATCCACCTGAAACTGTCTTGCCTGCAGATGTGATCTTACCTCCTATATGATATAAAAAAAAGGACAACGTCCGCGGGTTACGCTAGTATTAGTGTAAATTCCTACACGTGCAATTTTTTTTTTACAAAAGTGTAACAATTACAGACTCGTTAGATTTACACTCCTTATTATATGTATAGATAAATCATTTAAAATCAAATGGCCCGTGAACTCCATTCAATATTTAAACAGTTATCTCGGCTTATTTGTCGTCATTTCAATTCTTCGATAAGTTACGACCCCACATACGGCGTTATTAATTTATCGTATAATATGTACACCATCAATAAGGTAGGGAATTTCATTTGTTGATATGTGTATTACTAGCTGTGCCCACGACTTCAGTTGCGTGAATTTTTTTTTTCGATCCGACTGTATTGTCCTAGCAAGGTCTTGACAACTTCACCGGACTACTAAGGCGAGAGCTTAGGGCACTCAGCCGGTTTTATTTGACAACTAGCTCTAGGGTGCACGGTACACCTCGGCTTGGGCTGTTGCCTGATACGTGCAATTCGCGACCTATCTGAGCTAACCTAAGCTAAGCCAGCTATTCATATATGTATGGAACATATATGTGTAACAAATACACATACCTCAACAATTCCCATATATATTTCGTATCGGATAATTTTCTAACCTTTTTTTTTTTCGAAATGTCTACGCTATTGATCCAGCAAGGTCTTAACAGCTTCACTGGACTACTAAGGCGAGCGCTTAAGGCACTCAGCCGATTTTATTTTGGCAACCAGCTCAAGGGTGCACGGCACACCTTGGCTTGGCTGTTGCCTGTTGCATGCAAAATCGCGACCTTTCTTAGCTAACCTAGCTAATTATTCATATATGGATGTATTTATTATCGCAAAATTGAGAGTTTTTCAGTTCGATAAGGGAAAAAAGTAAACCCCTCCACTTTCATGTGTAAGCGTGTAGGCGTGCACGTGTGTGGGGGTGATCGTGTAGTGTTGTAGCGGTGATGTATATTTGTGTGTCACCATATCGCGCAAGCAACGCACTCAAGGGCTCTCTACCGAGGGATCGAACCTAGGCTTGAGCCGCTGCCGTGGGAGGCCTAATCGGGTGTGCGGGAGCGAAATTAACCCCCAGACCACGGCGGCGTGATCTGTGGTTACGCGGGCGTGGGCGTGAGCACGCTCTGTTTCGAGGGACAGGCTGATAATGATCGTTCGCTGACGTGATTAGATCAGAAGGGTCGGTTAAATGCATCGCGGACGTCTTTTATAACGCACAGCGTTAGGTACGGGTTCATAGTTTGTGGCGGATACCACTAACGGATAGGGATGACTCGCGGCTTTTTCAAAATAACTAATCGTAAGTGATTTTACGTACGCCCAGATAGAAGGGATCTCTTGGTCTTTATGGAGATCGACTCTCCGAATGTACCACGGAGCACCGGTCACTTTACGTAAAACACGATTTAGGAGAACCTGCAGCTTATGAAAGTTATCTTTAGACATATGCGTAAAAACTATATGTCATCACGGGACGGATACACGTCTTATACAAAGTGAGCTTGTGTCTGAGGGACATCTTACTCTTATGACAAAGCAACGGATGGCGGCGACCCAAGACCATAGCGGCTTTGTTTCGCACTCTGTCTATATGTGAATTGAACTTTAAATTTTTCTAAACTATTTCAGTTCGATAAGGGAAAGAAACAAAACCCTTCCACTTTCATGTGTAAGCGTGTATGTGTGCACGTGTGTGGAGGTAATATGTGTAATGTTGTTGCAGTGATGTAAGATTTTTTTGGGGGGCCGGGTGCCGTGTGCCGACGACTCTACATGGGAGTCGTGCGGGCGATGGCCATCTACGGAGCACCGGTCTGGGCAGACGCCCTCCGTGCTACCAACGTGCGCGCGCTGCGCAGTGTGCAGCGTACGGTGGCACTGAGGGCAATCCGGGCGTACCGGACGGTGTTCTCGGCGGCGGTCTTCACGCTCGCCGGCTGCCTTCCCTGGGAGCTGGAAGCTGGAGTTCTCGCCGCCGTGTACGAATTCACGGTGGCAAGGACACGTAGTGGGGAGCCTCCGGCTCCCAGAGAAATTAAAGAGAGGAGACGGCGTCTGAGGAAGGACGCCGTTGAGAGGTGGATCCAGGACCTGGCGGACGCGCGCTTTGGGACGTATTCCGTCGACGCCGTCCGCCCGGTCCTAAAGGACTGGATCGGGAGGAAGTGGGGCTCCCTGACGTTCCGACTGGTGCAGGTACTGACGGGACACGGCTGTTTCGGGTGGTACCTGCATTGGATCGCTCGCAGGGAGCCGACCGCCGCCTATCACGAGTGCGACTTCACTGCGCAGGTACCGGCGGACGAGGGGAGGCAGCTGGTGTGTGCCCAGTCTGTCTCTCTATGGGTAGGAGCCCGGCAGCCACCTTCCGCCGGGTGGACCGTTGGGGCGGCTCTACAAGGGGAATAGCCTAAATTGATCCCTTGCCGCCCCAACAAGACGGTCTGTCGGCACACCGTGGGGTTTTGGTCAGTGCGAGTCGGACATAGCCCGCCCTTTCCCCCGGGAGGGGGGTATCCATAAGTGATTTCCCCATGTAAGAAAAAAAAGTGATGTAAGATTTTGTGTCACTGTATCGCGCGAGCAGCGTACTCAAGGGCTCCACGCCGAGGGAAGGAACCTTGGCTTGAGCCGCTGCCGAAGGGGTACCAGTTGCGTGTAACTTTATGTAAGAGAACAGCGATTAATAAAGCCATGTGAATGTATAAAGTCCATTTACTTATTTACTTTTCTCTCGTACTTAAGTCACGTCGTCATTAACATTACAATAACTTTTGATAGAGTGGACTGATTTTAATGAATTAAAAACTAAGTTTCTAACTAAACTCTCGAAGATATGTTTTATGATTTTCTTTAGTTTTATTGTGAACTCAGTACTTTAGCAGTGATGCGTGTTCATACAAACAGACAGACAGACATTTATAAAAATGATTGAAATGTATCTTATTACTTATTTATAGACACCTGCATCAACTTTTTTTTACGAAAATCCAAAAAAAGTACAGACACTTTAGACTTGCATTCTTATTATATGAATAAATTAGATATTTCGAGAAATGTACTATCAATAAAGTTAAACTCTACATATTCTACGTGATATCTAAAGTTCCAAAGCAGAGTGTTCGATACGTTGAACATGGTACATAAAAAATATAAAACAAAGTTTAGAACATCGCCGTGGAATGGCAGCTGCCTTTCGCACCCACGCCATTTTTGATTGAAACTCGCTTTCCCTATTTCGGATTTTCTAAACCAACTCTGACGTTCGACGTGTGAAACAAAATATTTTAACATTTTTACAATTCCCCACCAAACGATTCTCCGTTACGAATTATAAATTTTATGTACCGGAATGAGATTTTTAATTATCACATTAAAAAACAAGTTTTCGAACGATGATAGGAGACAATTTGTAAACATTAGCCAGCTTTAAAATCAATTGTAGCGTAAAAATACACGAATGCTAACATTATTTATGGTCTTCGCAATACGTTTCCATAGTAAACATCATTAATAAAAACTATCTTTTATATCAAAACATCAATAAATTATCTGACAATTGAATTCGCGCGTTTTGAAATGTCAAATTAGGCCGCCATTTCTGTCAATTGTCAAACCTCTTTGTTCTTTTTTTCGGGTGCGTTCACGCGTTCATTTATATTTTTTTAAAGAAGGGGTGACGAGAGCTATGTTTATATGGGGCTTTAGTGTATTTTTAGTATCTGTTTGTCGAATTGCGTGTGGCCTTTCCACGTTTGCCATTTGGATTAAGGTGTTTTTGTTCGTTGTAATCCCTTAAGGAATGTAGTGATTTTTTTAAAGTTGATCTGATACATTCTTGTGTTGGCGTGAGAATTTATGACGCGAAGTTTTAAAAATTATGAACATTTTCTGTAATTATTTGGGCAATGTGATTCTCGAATTAACAATTACAAGTAAATATTTTAAGTATTATGGAGAACATTAATTATGAGAAATGTAGATTTTTTATATTTTAATTAAAAAAAAAAATTAAAGTATATTTGTTTTTTAATCATAATAAAATTATTGTATTAAATGTATAGTACCTGGGTGACTGAGCCTAGCTCGGTTCTTTAAAAAACATTTTTAAATTAAAAAATAAACTGTTAGGTTTTCCTTATAAAATTAAATTTTTAAAATATATCTCATCTGCTGTCACTCGGATTTGAACAGGGGTTACACGGATTTTCAAAGCAACCGATTTCCATCTGAGCTATTTTTGTTTTGACAGCGGCGGAGAAATTTACCTTTACATTCGAACTATATTTTATCATTGTCTGAAAACTCAATTAAAAAGTTTTTTATGAATAAAATCTAGCTAGATCGATCTATCGTCCCCGAAACTACCTACATAATTCACGGAAATCGATGACGCCGTTTCTAAAATCCTGATTATAAAAATATACAAGAATTTCTCGTTTATTGGTATTAGATAGATATGGTATTAAATAAAATTTACATAAAAACTGATTATTTCGTGGAGTATGGATATATGATACTTAATGAAAATGATTTAAATTACCTAATTTACACCCGGCAAAATTACGGACAACGAGTATTTTAAAATTATTAACGCAGAAACAATGAATACGTTTGAAACTGGATTGTAGATAAGAATATTATGATAGCCACTAGTAGGTGATAGAGCCACGCTGAAGCTGTAACCGGTTTCATTATGAATGGATCGGCTCGCCCGGAGTAGTCCCATCCTCTCACAGAAAACCGACGTGAAGTAACAGTGCTTGCATTGTTGCGTTTCGTTTGGTCAGTGAGAGCGCTAGAGACCCACCTCTCATCCTCTCTTTTTCCGCCCACCCCTCTTCCTTCGCCCCCCTTACTCATCAACACAGGCTAGCAACGCACTTGTGACTCCTTTGGCGTTGTTGGTGTCTATGGACGGTAGTGATCACTTAACATCAGGTGATCTACTTGTTCGTTTGCCTCCTTTGATGTAAAAAAAAGGTATATTTTTGGACAGTTGGGTGTTACCAGTAAATAATCTGACGCGATGTATTTAATGGTCGTGTGATAATTACATAGAGGTGTATGACATTACTACTCTATATTTTCTTGAACTGACTACACTGCTGGCCTAGCTAGTTAGCTAGCCACATTCACCGCACAGAACTCTGTATTGTCAATTGGTCGTTGCTGTTGAATACTTAGCTATTAGAGCTAACAGAAGACATCAGAATAAATTATTTCTGTCTAGAGGAGAACGACTTCTGTCTACAAAATGGACTATACATTTAATCTATTTGTAGAATCTAATTGTAATGAAAAATCATAATCAAGTACCTAGTTAGAGATTGTCATAAACCAATATCTCATACATTAGAAATTTTATTTTCGATTTTTCCTGGTGTATTTTTAGTAATTAAAGCCCCAATATTATTTTGATGAAAGCCAAAATAAAACGGAACCTACTTGAAAATATTCCTTTATTAATAAAAAAAAGGATTATATGTGACGAAGTTCTGAGTTGAGAAAATATTAAAAAAAATACTTGTTTTTGTCGAAACAAATGAATTTCCCAAAAATTTTGATCACGTCAAAGATTTGTAGTCTCTTTTCATTTTATTTAAAAAAATGCATATACACAAATGAATAGAATGTTTTTGTACATTGAAGATCAAATTAACAAATATTACCATATCCATAGCGTACGAACAGTCATTGTTTCACATGTGATGTATGCTTCAATTGAATGTGTAGTGCGGGGAACACGGTGTGTACAGAGCTTGTAAACACGCCGCTTGACGACCACAGGTACGCACTGAAGGGAGCAATTATCTATACTAATAATAGGTTTTTACCTATGAAATTGCCGTTCTGTAGTACTGGACATTTCCAATCAAAAAAATTTTTTTTTGGCTAAGAATTCTAATTTCAAATTAATTTTATTTTAAAAATATGGAATTCTTTTTCCAAAAGTAGTCATTTGTTTATTGATTAGTGTTACATTTTCATCACATTTCAATATTTTTGCCATCATGGATACGTTAAAAATTCGAGTAATTATGGAATATGAGTACCGTCGTGGCAGCAACGCGGCACTAGCGGCACGCAACATCAACAATGTTTACGGCGCTAACACTACAAATCAACGCACCACCTGTTATTGGTTTAGTCGCTTCCGTAGGAATTTTGACCTGAAAAATGAACCTCGCGGTCGTCCGAAGACTTTGGTCGACAATGACGAATTAAAGGCTATTGTAGGAGCTGATGATACAGAATCTATGGCTGAATTAGCAGCAGCTTTCGACGTTAGCGTCAAAACAATATTGGTCCATTTGCGTCAAATTGGCAAGGTAAAAAAGCTTGACAAGTGGGTGCTCCACGAACTAATGATTGCCAGTGCGAAGTACGCGTCGAGACGTGCCTTGGACTGCTCAATAAACACACAAATTAAGGAATTTTGAACCGCATTGTTACTTGCGATGAAAAATGGATTCTGTTTGATGACCGCAAGCGCTCAGCAAGTTGTCTATCCTGGTTCAGCACCTAAACAATGCCCTAAATGGAAACTTACCCTTAGGAAAGTGATGGTCACTGTTTGGTGGTCTAGCGCCGGTGTGATTCATCACAGCTTCTTACCAAACGGGGTGAGTATTACTGCAGATGTGTACTGTGAAGAACTGAACACAATGATAGAGAAGCTGGCACATCTTCAACCAGCATTGGTCAATAGCTCGTCTCCGCTGCTTCTGCACGACAACGCGTAACCTCATACTGCACAGCAGGCGGTCTCCAAGTTGCAAGAACTAGGGTTGGAAGTTCTCCGTCATCCACCCTACTCACCAGACCTTGCGCCTACACACTACTACTTTTTCCAGAATTTTGATAATTCCCTGGAGGGAAATAAATTCAATACCCGAGATGCAGTACAAAATGCCTTTGAAGAATTTGTTGCCTCCCGTCCAGCGGATCTCTTTAAGAAAGGCATCAATAAACTGCCACTGCATTGGCAAAGATGCATTGATTGCACGGCTGATTACTTTGATTAATACAAATAAAAAATACATGAAAAAAATTCGTTTAAATTTTTTCATACAAAACGGCAATTTCATAGGTAAAGACCTAATATATAGATATCAGATAATGATGAATTGCCTGAGTGCTTACCTGCACGCTTTTAACTAGGCATCGTGTTACGTTAGCTATCTATAAAGATACGTTCACTATACCAGTGTATTGTGTTACAGTTTATATGACAAATTCGGTTAGATGTAACTTTTTTAACATTCTTTGTATCCAACTTCTGATTTTGGTTGTTTTTTTTTTAATAATGAGATGCATTGTGCACTGGCGTTCTGATTTATGTAGTCCAAGCTATTTTTTTTTTTTTATAATTTGGTTTCTTCTTGCAATTGTATGTATTGATTTTTATATTTTATTCATAATCTTGTTTGTTTATTTGTTTATTGTGTAATGTTGGTGGTGTTTTACGTAATATAGTTTGGTTATTGTGCATAAGTGAAGTGGATCGGAAATAATACCACGGAACATGGATTCTGACTTGCCACTAAAACTCTCTGGAAAGTTCTAACAAGACGGCCACCATCTTGTTAGTTCATTGAAATGATTGCAAGATACTCGTAATATCATTTTTTTGTTTTATGTCATACGAGTCAAACACACAGGTGGGTTACCTGATGTTAAGTGATCACCACTATAGACACTAACAACACCAGAAGATTTGCAAGTGCATTACCAGCCTGTATTGGTGGGGAAGAGGAGCGGGGGAAGGAGGGAAGGGAGAGGGGTGGTGATCGTCCAGCGCTCTCACTGACCGAATGACACGCAACAATGCAAGCACTGTTGCTTCACGTCGGTGTTTCTATGGGTCGGATGGTAGTACCGAGGCGCGAGCCGACTCATTCATGCTAAAACCAATAATACCTTCAGCGTGGCTCTACCACCTACAATAACTTAAAAACCTAATAACCTACAAAAACCTAAAATACCTTATACATAGGTACTAAAAAATGCAAGAAAAACACTAATAATTTTAATCAAATATCTACGAGTATTCATAAACTTATATAATAGACTAGTTTTTGTTCGCGGCTTCGCTCACTTTGATATCGATTTGATCCATCCCGTGAATTACACAATCATTCTGGATTGAAAATACCTATAAAATACGTATACAAAATGTTATAAAGATCTGTTAAGTAGTTAAATCGACTTACAAACTACATTTGAATTTATAATATTAGTTACATATACAAAGTTAATCAAATTTGTGTAGAAGAAAATTAACTGGATAGAAATGTTAGGAGATTTTTGTAAAATGAGTGAACTCGCCAGCAAAAGTCAGTGTTACAAATAACAACAAACAAAACGTACCCACGAACAAGCGGTTAACTGACCCCATTAGTAAACATTTGCAGAAGCACTTTGCGAGATATCTTTTTACCGTATACGGTTACAAATTGCGAATTTCTATCTCGAGCCCTTATACAGCCTTTAGGGTTCATGGGATTCTTGTAAGGGAATCCGGGATATATACCTATATATATTTTGTACTAACTGCCCGCCTTCGTTTTGTACGGCTATAGGTATTTACATGTGTGATGTGAAAACATATGAAAACCATACTAATGTTTATAATTTCAATAAACAAATGAAATTTAACTGAAAACTGAAATTTAAATATTGTCATTAACGCTATATAAGCATTCAATAGAGAACACATTTATTTCATTGACTTTTCACTTCTGTCAGCAGACTTTATGACCGCCTCCAATTTTTTTTTATTAACTCACCGACTACACGCGTACATTTCTATGGCCCCTCATTGAAAATTAGGTGTATTGCAGCATGTAGTTGAATGGGGGTACTGTTATGGGTCATTTGTTAATGATTTTTAAGTTACAACAAAACACTTGGTTAGGTTATGTTAGACTTGCGTAAAAAGATGCCAGGCCGCAACACATAAATTGAACCTCGTAGTGAGAAATAGATTAATCAATCAATCGATTATAATAAAAGATGGATGCTCTATTTGGCCAAGGTCTGGATCTTATTGATCAAGTATGGAGCATGCAGACGCTTTAAATACGAAACATGACAAACACAATATGACAATATGACAAACAGAACAAAAACAGGAACAATTTTCAAATTTGACGCACTGTATCGATGTTTTCACTACAGTTCGCCTGATACCGCCGTCGACGTAATTATTGTGCTTTACGCTTTAAGTTTTAGTTTCTGTGAATGTCTTCAAAATGATAGCATATCATCCGCACCGCTCCACCCGCTCATAGCTGAAAACCTATCCACATATACCGCACATTTCGCCTGGGACGCCGCTACCTAGGTCCGTTCCCTCGGCGTGGAGCCCTTGAGTACGCTGCTCACGCGATACACAAAATCTTACATCACTGTTACAACATCACACACATCACCTATACACATGTCCACGCCTACACGCTTACACGCTGTTTTTCTTTTTCAGAGAAATAAACGACAAAGAGTTCTACCCTTATTTTTCCCTATCCTATCCTATCCTCCCGCACCTAGAGGAAGTGGGGCCGAACCTGTCGGACGCGCAGTTCGGGTTCCGGTCGGGGCGTTCCACGTTGGATGCCCTGACCCTCCTGAAGAAGGTCTCCACGGAGGCGACCTCTGAGGGCGACAGGTTATTGGCGGTGTCCTTAGACATCGCCAACGCCTTCAACAGCCTGCCGCACAGTGTCATACGGGAGGCGCTCCGCTTTTTCGGAGTACCCCCGTATCTGCGGCGGCTGTTGGAGGCGTACCTCGAGGGAAGAGAGGTCGCCTTCGTAGACGCCAGAGGTCGGATGGTCCGGCGCAGTACGGCGCGAGGGGTTCTACAGGGGTCGGCGTTAGGGCCACTCCTGTGGAACATGGACTACGACTGGGTGCTCCGCGGCGCGATCCCTTCTGGAGCGCGCCTCATATGTTACGCGGACGACACCCTAGTCGTAGTCCGAGGGGGAAAACAAATGATCTATTGCGCCTGGCTACGGAGGCCGTCACTCTCGTGGTCGGGCGCATAAGAAGGCTGGGCCTCGAGGTGTCCCTCAATAAGACCGAGGCCCTTATGTTTCACGGGCCTCGGCGGAGGCCTACACCGGGGGCCCACATCTGTGTGAAGGGCGTCCGTGTCAGGGTGGCGACGCACATGAAATATGTGGGCTTCACCCTGGACGGACGTTGGCGGTTCGAGCCCCACTTTAAGGGGCTCGGACCGTGGATAGTCGGGGCGGCAGGGGCCCTCGGACGACTCCTCCCAAACACGGGGCGGCCGGGTGTCGCCTGCTGCCGCCTCTACATGGGGGTCATTCAGTCTATGGCCTCCTACGGGGCACCGTTGTGGGTAGACGCCCTCAGCGCCACCAATATCCGTGCGTTGCGAAATGCGCAGCGCACCGTGGCGTTGAGGGCGACAAGAGGGTACTGAACGGTGTCCTCGGCGGCGGCCATGGTGCTGGCTGGCTCCCTTCCCTGGGAGCTGGAGGCGTAAGTGCTGGCCGCCGTTTACGAATATACGGCGGCCAAAAAGCGGTCAGGGGAGCCTCCGGGGAAATAGAGGAGAGGAGGAAGACAGAGAGGTGTGTAATGATGGAGAGGTGGAAGCAGGACCTGGCGGACGCGCAGTACGGCATATATACAATCGACGCCGTTCGCCCAGTCATGCTGGAGTGGTGCAATAGGAGGAGGCAATAGGAGGATGCGAGGAAGTCGTCTCGCAGAAGGAGGCGTCGGAGAGGGCCCGCGAGAACGATTCGCTAGCGGCCCTCTCCGCCAAAGGAGGACAGGCAGGAGGAGGCGGCAGTTTGATAGCCTCCTCCCACCACCGTAACCGGACCTAGGGATAGGTGGGTCGGGGGGCCCACCTTCCCATTGCACAGGTCCGGCAGACGAAAAAGAGATGGCTGGTGTGTATCCGGCTGTCTTCTTACAAGACGAGGCCCGGCGGCGGCAGTACTGCTGCTGGGCCACACCGCTGGGACGGCACGATGAAGTCTATAGAGATCTCGTGCCGACCCAACTATAGCGGAAGACGTACACCGTGGGGTTTTAGTCCGTGCGAGTCGGACATAACCCACTCTCTCCCCTGGGAGGGTGGGTATCCATAAGAGATTTCCCTACGTAAAAAAAAGGTTAGCTCAGATAGGTCGCGATTTTTGCACAAAACAGGCGACAGCCCAAGCCGAGGTGTGCCGTACACCCTTGAGTTAGTCGCCTAAACATCCCGCCGCTGCTCCGTACGAGGTGCTAAATTGCAGGTCAGTCCACGCTTTTATCTGGGATTCTTGTTATCTTTGTTATTTATCGGCAAGCCGTCGTTCTGTATTATCTTCCACCGCATATTCCTGGTGGGGCCTATTTACACGGTCCCACCAGCTTCTTCAGATAGTATGGCAATTAATCGTCAATTCTGTTAATATTTTTGAAGATCTCCATACTGTCTATTGTCTTATGTACTATTTCTTTTAGGATGTTTTTAAATAAAATTTCTTATGAGAGATATTTGAAACTGTGATCCGCAATCTTTTTGTGTAAAATGTTGGGGGTAAACACTATCGGTATTATATCAAAAAAGTTAAATACGTATTGAACACTTGCTTTAGAAAGTTTTGGGTACTTTCGTATTAAATGCACCTCACTCGCCGCACGTTCGACATCATGCTTTTTGTCTCGCTTCATTTAGGTTAGAATTGCGAAAAAGGATAACACGAACTTGCTTCGGCAGCAGTCGGCGAGCGTGGTACATTTAATACCAAAGTACAGAGCTTGTAAAACTTTTAAAGCAAGTATTCAATACGTATTTAACTTTTTTGTAATAACACCGTATGTCGGGTAAAGTGTAGAAAACACAGACCTTGCTAGGTCAATAGCGTAGACAGTTCGAGAAAAAAATGACCTATATAAATTTTCATAGAATTATATCGTGCATATCGGGTAATCTGATACAAACCTGGCAACACTGATCTGGGCAATACAAGGTTTAATTAATAATCTCATAATAAAAGCGTAAATCCAATAAAATAAATGCACTAATGCATAGAAAATCCTAACAAGTTGTGACACGTGGCGGGCACGCGTGTGTGCGGTATGGCGTTGGCGTCAGATGGTGTGGAAACGAGACGGCGTAATGTAAAGAGAGAGATATTTGTACTGCTAATGCCCCTTTGTTGACCTTCCTTATCTTAGCGATACGTCTACAAGTTAACTGAAATACATAATTTGTTTAGATTAACTTCCCGACTTAAAGACTAGCTGTGCCCGTGACTTCGTCCGCGTGAAATCTTATGTCAAAAGCAGTAATTAATAAAGTCATTTGAATGTATTAAGTCCATTTACTTATCCACTTTTCTCTCGTATTTACGCCGCGTCATTATTAAAATTACAATAACTTTTGATAGAGTGGACCAATTTTAAATTATGTTCGAAGATATGCTTTATGAATTCCTTGATGTGGTTTTATTGTGAACCCAGTACTTTAGCAGTGCTACGTGTTTATATAAACAGACAGATAGACATTTCTAAAAATGATTTAATTGTTTTTATTACTTACTAGCCTCTGTCCGTGACTTCGTCCCGTGGAATATATACTTTGGGCTAACTCTAACACGCAGCGGAAGCTCTCACGAGAAAAAAACCCCGATTTTTAAATATTATTCATTGGTGCTCCGCTCATATTGGTCTTAGCGTGATGATATAACTATCCTTGATAAATAAGCTATACAATATTGAAAGAATTGTTCAAATCGGACTAGTAGTTCCTGAGATTATCCCCTACAACGTCACAAACTTACAAACTTTACCTCTTTATAATATTAGTATAGATTACATGACATCTGCAACATTTTATTTCATGAAAATCAAAAAGTACAGACTCGTTAGATTTATATTCTTATATATATTATATTCTTAAATGTATAAATAAAATACAATAAAACGCTGCCCTATTTTGTTATAAGCATTAACGCGAGTTTGCTGGAGGTGGTAGTTGTGATGCCCCAGATATATAAATAATCATTTATCTATACTTATTTTTAAGAGGTAAAGTTTGTGAGTTTCTGACGTTGTTAGGGGCTAATCTCAGGAACTACTGGTCCGATTTGAACAAT
>JACEII010000075.1:425911-437318 GCA_014332785.1 Antheraea mylitta | reverse complement strand
TTTTTTTTACGAAAATCGAAAATGTGCAGACTCGTTAGATTTACATTTTTATTATATGTATCGATAGAAGAAGATAGATGTTAATAGAGAAGTCTAAATTGTTCTAGATAATTCTTCACTTTTCGTACACTGTTTAATTTTTCAATTTATCAAGACTAAATAATAAGTAATAACAAAAAATAGGATTGAAAAAACACAAATACATTTATAATCATATTTATTTTCACATAAAATGTACATGTTACATTTTTTTTTAAATATATTTTACGTTTATTCGAGTTCTCACAAAACTTAATACTATATTTGAGATCACTTATCTTGGCTATTTTAAATAAATATTTACAATCATTTATACTACATTTGGTGCAATTTTTTTATTTAATTATTACATTTTTATAAATGAATGAATTTTCACAGTTTATATAACGCATGGATATCTCTGAATAGGTTGCTTTAATCTGTATTTTAAGTTTATTTTTTCACTGCCCTAATAAAGAGTATTTGTCCGGAACTTCGTCTGTCAACTAGTGGATTTAATATTTTATTTTTACTTCTCTTTCTTGTTTTAGCTCCGCAGAAGCATTTACCAGTGTCAGTATTTTCTTTCAAACGAGATTACAACATATTTTATACAAGAAGTACATGATATTATTTCGATGTTCCGACAAGGTGGTGGCTCCTTTGTTAGAACATTCCAGGGAGTTTTTGTGGCATCTCAGAATTTCATGCTCCGTGCTATTATTTCCATTCACTTTGCTTATGCACAATAACCAAACTGTATTACATAAAACAACGCCATTTTTCCAAAATATAGAGTCAAGTAACACAAGATTATAAATAAAATATAACATCTACTATATGACAGACCAAAATATCGCCAAAAACTCTATATTCTACTTATAATCTTCTATTATTCAACTCTATATTGTAGTATTGTTAGTATTTTACGTAATATAGTTCAGTTATTCTGTACGAGTGAAGTGGATGGGAAATAATACCACGGATCATAAACTTTGAGATATATAAACTCTTTGGACACAACCATCTTGTTAGAAAATTGAATTTGCCATACGATATACAAGTGTCTATATACTATTATTTGCTGATATATGATATGATGATGCAATGATAGTTATAATACGTAAGATTGATTGTCAAAAACAAAAAATATATCATACTAGCCTCTGCCCGCGACTTCGTTCGCGTGGAGTACACTAACACACAGCAGTTCTCAAAAGGAAAAAACATCCCGATTTTGAAACACTTTTCACATGTGTTCCGCTCCTATTGGTCTCAGCGTAACGATATTAAGCCTATAACCATTCTCGATGATTGAGCTATATAACATTGAAAGAATTATTCAAATCGGACCAGTAGTTTCTGAGATTACCCCATACAACGTCACAACATCACAACGTCACAAACTCACAAACTTTACCTCTTTATAATATTAGTATAGATATGTATGTACTTTGGGTGGGATTTTTATCCATTATTTATTTATCTGAGGTTATTTAATCCGATACTTTGTAAAATCTGTTGCATTTTAAGTAATATACTTCGATTATTGTGCACGAATTAAGTGGACGGTAAACAATACCACAGAGAATGCAGTTTGAGATGTCACAACCACGTTGAATTCTTTGAGCTCCCGATCATAGGATCTTTAGCTCCTCATTTTGATTTCATGTTATATTTAAACATAAATAATAAAGATTAAGTTACATCACAAAAAAAAAAAAATAACAAAAGTATAAATTCACTATTATGAAAAATTGTTTTCAATATAATGTGAAATATATTTGTAAGCAGGGCTTTTTTGTTGGGGCATGCGAGACCACGCATTGCCCTTAAAGGGAAATTCAAAAATACCGAAATAGATGATTAGTTGGTTTTGGTTCTGTATTCTACAATTCTCACTATTTCATTCCGTAAGTACGCAAAATAACAAGTTGTACATTATTGCTCTTTTTTAAAATACAATAAAATATGGATTAACCAACTTTCGAAAGTTAGCGTGCCCCCCAAAATGAAGTGAAAAAATTGACCTGGCTGTAGGGAATACATGAAATATGCCTAGGTTACTCTTAATACCTGAACACCCTATAGATTGAATCAAGTTAGCGGATACATTTTTTCAACTTTAGAGTAGTTATGGATAGTTAGGTAGACATTAGGAGATGCTTTTTTTTCTTTTTTTATATTTTAGGGGGCAATAGGAACACCACCGTCCATAGACACTTGCAACACCGGAGGAGTCACAAGTGCGTTGCCGGCCTTTAAAAAAAGTGTAAAGTACTTTCGGACATGCTCTTTAAAATGCTATATTTTTTTGTTCTCCGTTTGGTTCAGTTTAGTATTTTTTCTTTACTGTTCCCGACATAGTTATGTGTTTATTAATAAGATAAAATATTAGGATATACTAAATTGGGTCATATTTTCCCGCTTTTTCAAGTTACGCGTGTAAAATTATCCATTATAAGAACTTTCACAATGTAATTTGTACAACGAAACCTTGTTATATCAATTTTGTCAATATAATATAAAAAAAAATATACAATGAGAACAAAACCTCATAATTTTACGCTATTAGAGTTTAGAAGAAGTGCCTCACTGCATAAAATATATTTAATCTATACATTATACCCGAGAATTATGTCTAAAATTTACAAGACTACATATATATATACAAAAACAGGTCAGGTTACATTGATCTCTTCATCGGACGCGCTTGCGTCACTTTCATAATCATCTCCGTCCTCCATGTTTGAATATTCCCGCGTATATAACGGAACGGCGGCCATTTTGTCTTCATAACCTCTAAAATCGGATGTTGTTGGGTAAATCTTGTTCTTATCTTCCTGATCTTCGTTGATAGGCGATAAAGGTGACAGTTTCTGCTTATCCGCTTCGGCGTCGGACAAGTCGGGATGAGGATTATTTTTATTCGGTAAGGTCTGTTCACGAGACCCTCCTGAAGCGAGTAATTCTCTTTCTTTAGAATTACGCCACTTCATGCGACGATTTTGAAACCAGATCTTGACCTGTGAAAAAAAAAACATTGTTAAACGTAGGAAGTAAGTATCAGTTTTTATACATTTTTATTAAAATGAAACTTTTTTCATTGATTTTCCATTATAATTCCCATTACAATTTCTAAATTTTCGAATTATTCAGTTAAGATTTAAAACGTTATTTTAATAGTTAATTCGAATAATTTACCGACTTTTTTAATATTTAAATGCCTAAGATCCCAAAATGTTTCATGTGTATCGTGGTTTCATAACCACAGAATTAAATGTATTTCCGTAATATACTTTTTTTATTTAGATGAAGGAATATTTTATATGTAATTCATATTAGAATCAAATCAGTTCAGAACTACGTTCCATTAGCATTATAAAAAATAACCCCATATTTCTGATGAAAAAAAAATATGATCATAAAAATTACACCAAACAGTTCCGAAAACGCATTAACAACTTTTTTCTCACACCGATTTCTCATTTTATCACACATTTTGTTCGTGAATTCTAACAGTTTTATGGAATACGCCGTATAATGTGCATTGTGTTTTTGACGTCTGTTTATTGATGGGCGAAGGCGTGGCTGCACGCGGGTGTTGCTTTGCCTCAGTTTGAATTAAAAAAAAAACGACGCGTGACATTATACCGCTCGGTGGTTTCCGTTTTTTTTAATGTAGGTGACTTTTTAATCTCGTTTGCCAGCAGCCTCACTTTCGCTATAGTTAGATGAAATATTTTGTATATAATATGCGATGATAAATTTATAATTATCACAAAGTTGTGTAATCCAAAAATATTTATCGTTTCATTTTTTTTATATCTTTCCTCGTTACATAAAATATATTGTTGCAGACGAAAGCGCGAGTTCTAACTATTATGGGTTATAACAACAAAGAAATAGATTTACACCTAACACAAGAAAAATGTCAATACCAAGATATAACTAATTTTGATTTTTTTTCTTTTATTGCTATTTTTATGGTTACTGGGAAAACATTTATCTGTTTTTCCTATCGATATCTAAATTCATATACAGATTAAATATAAATTAGATATATTTAAATAGAAGATGCCCAAAGTTCATTACATTTAATTGAATAAAACAATATTAATGGCATAATTAGAAGAATTGTTAATTAATAAATGACCAAGTATAAATTCATCTTTATTCAACGTCCAATGAATCAGATATTCGAACGCAGCCCGTTACCAAATTTGTAATATTCATATTTCGAATGAATATTCAAACGGCGCTCTGTTTACATTCACGGCGTTCCAATTCCAAATATTTGCATTTATTTATTTTTTAAATTCGGAACTCTTTATTGTGGAATCGCCCGAGTTTGTTTTGTTTCCCTCGCTCACTATGAAGTTTGCATGCATTTGAAATATGTTCTATCCTTTTTATTCTAAATGAATGTTTAATAAGCTATCTCGCTTTTATGTTTTACTTTTTTGATTGACAGTTGTCATGTTTGTGTAATGCCCATCTCTAATCGTATTCTATGTTGTATTCCGCATTCAAATAATTATAATATTTAAATAATGGATATTGCGGATGTATTTGATGTATATTTTATAATAGAACCCTTTAAGTTGACTTTAAAAATATTATATTTGCTTAGCTTTTATTACAGAAGCATTTTGGTATCTTTGTTATAGGAATTCTTGAAGTCGTGTAAATATTTACTGAAATAATGTTTTTATTGTTTTGTCTCTATGGGAACGGAAAAATAGATAGTTAAATCGTGTTATATTTTTTAAAACACGTACATTACATAAATGAGAGAGTTTTTACGACAACTTTGTCAAGTTTTTATTTTTTGGATGATGAATATGACTTATTTGCCTCTATATAATGTACGGCCTGAATGTGAACCTGAAACGTCTTTGCCAATAAAATTTTAATCTATATTAGTGAGTGATGAAACTGAAGTCGGTCTGTTTATCTGGGCTACATAAGTCTATTCCAATCGGGTCAATCGATTCTGAAGAGTTCTACCACCGGTTATAAGGATCTTTCGAAGTGTGATTTAGACTCAACCAATAGCTTTTTCTAAAGAGACTTAACTCAATTAATGACATGTAAGGAGTTAGTGACAAAATAAAAATAAGGAAAATACAAGATGGCAGACAATTATTCTGAATGAAACATGTAGTTCTTTCTTTTCTTTGTTTTATTTTTGGCCACCAATCTTCTAATAGATTGTTACTGTCATTGTTGAGTATATGGTGTTAATAACATTACAAGTTTCTTGCGATTATTTCCGTGAACGAATAGGATGGTGGCCGTCTTGTTAGAACTTTCTAGGGAGCTTCTGTGGCAAGTCAAAATCCATTCTCCGTGGTGTTATCTCGCATTCACTTCACTTGTGCACAATAACCAAACTATATTAGGTAAAACACAGCCAATATTACAAAATGTAAAGGCAAATAACACAAGAATATGAATAAAATATAAAATCCAATACATGACATTACAAGATCCCGCCAAAAATTCAACATGTAATTCATATAAAGCAATAAAAATATTTTTGCTTAATCGAAACTGTAGGCATTAGCTAGTTGTTCTAAAAAGTGAAAATTATTATATTTTAAGGTATTAATACTAGAAATATAAGTATTGTAGATCCGCTTTTAAATGAAATTGGGCCTTAAAAATGTCAAAAGTACTACACCGGTTCGGAAAACAATTCAGTCATCTAGAAGAACCGGTAACAAACTCCATGTGACCATCATAATCTTTTTACAAACATAGATTTTCGCAGTCAACCTGAAATTTTTGACCGCTTTGAATATACACTCATCAAAAAAGTCTAAGCAACATGTACTAATTTAAATTTTAGGATGGTTCTTCACATTATAACGTTGTATTTTATTTTTAAAATAATATCTTTAGGGTTCTGTGATGTAAAAATAACAGCTGTTGTCTTTATAAGTTCTTTTAATAACAGAAATGAACAATATTACAATATACTGTAGAAACTAAGATACATAAGAAACTAAACTTTTTTTTTATAAAATGAAATTTCTTAAGAAAATGTATTTATTGTGAAAGAATAGAACAATTTAATACAAAGTATGGTGTCCTCTGCTATTCAGAACTTGTCGGCAACGATTATTCATTGAATTAATGAGACTGTTTATGTCATTTGAATTTTATGAAAAAACAAAACATAATCAAATTTTTTTTTACAACCAGCCAGTATGTCATTAATAACAAAAAAGTTTACTTACCTACGCACTTTGAGTAAATATTTAGAAATTAATTAATATAAATGGAAAAATTTGTAATATCACGCATGTTGCTTAGACTTTTTTGGTGTGTGTAGCTTTAAGTTCGGCCTTGCACTTAGTATAGTCAAGAGACTATAGACAAGGGATTTTTGGCGGGACTTTGTTCTGTCATGTAATGAATTTCATATTTTAATTATAATCTTGTGTCATTTGACTCTATATTTTTTAAAATAAGTGGGGTTTTACGTACAGATCGGTTATTGTGTATAAGTGAAATGAATGGAAAATAATACCACGGACCATGAATTCTGAGATGCCACAAAAAATCCTTGGAAAGTTCTACCACGGGAGCCACCATCTTGTTGGAACATTGAAATAATCACACGAAATTTATCGTGTAAAATATATTGTAATCTCCATTGAAACAAAACATTGACACTGGCAAATGCTTCTGCGGAGCCAAAACAATAAAGAGAAGAGAGAGACAAGAGAAAATAAAAATGAATTAAAATAGAATTCCTTTATTATCTCGAGTTACACTTAAACATATCTGCGTTATTGTGATGGATTCTATTATACAATTACATCCTCTTTACCAATTCCCCACTACTTTATAGTCCAATCCGAAGCGGTTACGGATCTCTTTATCTCATATAAATTGTAATAAAAGTGAATACGTCAAAAAGTAATTAATTCCGAGGATTGGCACCCCTGTCTTTGTAGTGTTGTGACCGCGTAATAAACTTATCGATATTTTTGTTGATGCAAGTTTAAATATGCGGTAACAATCTTTGGTTTAAGTAATAACAATTATCTATATAGGTATTACTAACGACCCGCCCAAGCTTCGCACGGGTGCAATCTAGTTATCCATTTTAATGAAATACTGTTAAGGGTAGTTTTGATCTACATGACATGTACAACGTATGTAATGTATTTAATTGTATAAGGAATAATACTGTATTGTATAAAATAGCTTTATACTATGTAAAGATAAATATTTAGATATCTTTTAAATTTTTGTTTGAATGCGTTAACTTTCTAGAACGATTTGAAGCATTACATTTCTATAGTCTACTAGCTTTTCCTCGCGGCTTCAATGGCGTTCAAAACCAAAAATACCGTATTTAATTTAGGTCCTACTAAGGCGCTTATGAACATCAAAACTACCACCGTTTCTGAAAACAACTCCGTCAACGAGAAGAATGTAGATTTCATGTATCCCTCAGCATAGCACATTTTTTTCTGTATCTTTAATAACATGGCCACGAAATTTACTAATGATTGGTGAGTGAAAGCGTAACAAATTCAAAATCGCATTTATTTTATTAGTTACGATTTACTGTTGAAGATTATTATCATTATTATTGCTAATCTAACATCATACTATGACACAGGGGCGGAACGATTAATTTACAAAGTGAAGGTATGTTTAAAGCGCGAATGAAGTTATAGTACAGGTGGGTATTTAGTGCGGCATGGGATCATATCAAATAATAGGGAAGCTAATGACACTCAAACCACTTGGAACAGCTAGTCAGTTAAGCTGATATTTAATCAATATATAAATAAAAAACAACTGCTGGATGTATGTAAGCGCTTCACTTCAGAATCAGTGCATCTATTTGAATAATTCTTGTTTTGTTGTGTTACTTTTGTCATCCCAACCGGTGGTAGGTTTTACATTTTAAGCACCTTATTAGGACCTAAATTGAATAATAACTTTTGACTTTAACTTATTGTCATGTGTCATACTAAGTGCGTTTTCATAAAAACCAAAAAAAAAACTTGGTCCTCATCAGACGTCTGACAAATGTAGTATTTCCATAAAAAAAACTAACAACAATGAGACGTATACCTAGTTTACTTGAGTTTATCGATAAGTTGATATGATTTTTATCGATCACTAGGGCATATCTAGTGAGTCCCCTAAAAGGGCCGGTGCGTCAGCTGCCGGCGGCATATTGTCGCCAAATAACTGCCTTCATAGAAACATGTCGCGGAACTGCGGAGTAATCCCGTACTCAGGGACACCGCTTCGCGATGACCAATTGGTTCTCATAAATTCACTTGCTTCTATCTGAGTTACTATATATATTTTGATAGTCACTCGTATAGCATAGTTGTACACTATTGTGACCTCATAAGTATCTAAACACTTCAAAACGAGCTAAATCCTGCTTTCAAGGTCTTCAAATGTAGTACTAATATTATAAAGAGGTAAAGCTTTTATGTTTGTGACGTTGTAGTGGGTAATCACGGGAACTACTGGTTCGATTTAAAAAAAATTTCACTGTTATATATGTAGCTCATTTACCGAGGAGGCTATATATCATTACACTAAGATCAACAGGAGCGGATCACCTGTGAAAAATGTTTCAAAATCGTGATTTTGGAACGAAGTGCCTTATCGCGCGTTGTGAACGGGGGCTAGACGGAAAAAATTCTTACGAAAAGTTGTAACGACACATTTTGCTATAGTAAGCTATTGTAAGCTGTGCGGCGTCGCATGTTTCTCTGTCTGTCTCTCTCTCTCTCTCTCTATTATAGAAAGCAAGCCAGATATTTTCATTTCTATTTCGCATTGAACAGTGTGGTGTCGCGACGATTATTTTTGTTGAGTGTATACAGGTTTTTTCTAAAGAATAAATAATAATTTAAATAAAATAGAATCCCAAACATATGTTTCCTACTTCAGTTACCACAAGCCAATTATTACGAAAATTGAGCCTACTGATTAAGTTTATATAACATTATATTTGTTAATAATAAAAAAAATATTATTATAACTTAAAAAAATAAAATTTTATTACAATTCCTTCACTAATTAATCGAAAGGAACTTCGTTCCATCCGGGTGTCCCTTGACACCTCTCAAGTTTTTTTATACTTTTCAGAACTTCCGCTGTGTGTTAGCGTTAGCTCTAAGTAACTTTTACTAGGCGAACGAAGTCACACGAAGGGGCTAGTGTAAAATATAAACAACATTAAAAAAAAGTCGAGGCAGTATTGCAGACAGAAGTGGAAAATCAACACAATCTGTGTTCAGTGTGTTCTGTTTTGAATTTTTAAATGGATTATTTAAATTTCATAATTGTAATAATGTAATGTGAAGCATGAAAAATAATTATATAAATTTTACACAGCTTATTTATCAATCAAACATGATGGGCTGCACTATCTCAATACAAAGCATCTACTTTTTTTTCTCGATCGAACTGACTACGTTATTGACCTAGCAAGGTCTTAACAGCTTCACCGGACTACTAAATTATTTCAATTGTTGATATTTAGGTGGAAATAAATAAATAAAATGAACGATTACTATGAAAATGCACAGAAACGTATATTGTAGAACAAAGGTTAACAAGCTGACACGCATACTACAGATAAAACAATAAATGTTGCCAGCTTCTGTTAAATATGGTTGCGTTCTAAATTGCCAACACTTTTGTTATATCTCAAAGGGATTAGGCAGCGTTTTCGACGAAAGCTCTCAGGCGGCTGGTCTTTTTCCGACACTTCCAACGGTTATCGTTATATTTCAGCTAATTTACACGAAACATTGATAAATTGTATACGTAAATCGGATGGATTCATGAGGAATCATGAATCACTTTATCGACTGGTGAAAACAGTTAAAAAAAAGTGAACGACGCGGACGAAGTCGCGGGAATCAGCTAGTTAGAAATAAATAGAAGTGGTTGTCTGTTTCTCAGTATTAAAAAGTCAATTCCAGTAGCGTTACGAGTCTAAAAAAACACAGTTATTCGTTACTCAAATAATACAAACAGCTGTGCAATTCATAGTTCTTGTTTTTTTATTAATACTCACACTAATCGATACTAAACTGAAGGCCGTCACTATCGACAATTCAATTTGCCCGGCACAATGAATGTTTCACGCGCCAAATTAAAAAAGTAACGTTCGATATTTAAAAATTTGACAAATGATCGCCCGCGTTCGAAGTTTGAATCGAATGTGCGAACATCGATCAATAACTAATTGGTTACGGCGAATCGGCGAGCGTTATTTGTCATTCTATTTTCAAAGTTATTTAAAAAAATATTGTTGATTAAGGCGTTGCGATTTGGATATCAATATAGTATACGAGAACGTATTTTTTGTTTTCTTTGTTATACCTATGTTGTTTCCAGTGACTTTAATTTAATACTAGCTGTTCGCCCTGAGTTCACACGAGTGTATTAAAGAGGAAAATGAAATCGAACATTCGCTTTACATTATGATTTATTGAACAGTTATACCTTTTTTAATTTATATTTTTGGCAACGAATCTTCTACTCAATTTTTTTTATATATAATAAGAGACAAATTATGTTAAATGATCACCGCCGTCCATAGACACTTGCAACACCGGGCAGTCACAAGTGCGTTGCCAGCCTGTGTTGGGGGGGGGGGGGAAGGGAAGAGGAGAGTTGGACGGTGAGGAAAGGTGGGCCTCTGGCACTCTCACTGACCGAACAAAACGCAACAATGCAAGTACTGTGACGTCACGTCAATGTTTCTATGTTTCGGGTGGTCATACCCCGGGCGAACTGAGCCATTCATGCTGAAGCCAGTAATAGCTTCAGCGTGGCTCTACCACCTACAGCCTTTATTAGTTACTGCTGTTATCGAGTTTTTAACCGATTTCAAAAAAGGAGGTTCTCAATTCGTCTGTATTTTTTTTTATGTTTGTTACCTCATAACTTTGGACTGGGTGAACCGATTTTGATAATTCTTATTCTATTTGAAAGCTGGTAATTCCCGTGTGGTCCCATTTCAATTCGTACAGTTCTGACAATGGCATCCAGTGCAAAACCGTATAAGTGTTAAATTTGCATTACGTATGTACACGACAAATAGACGAATATATCAATGTCACGCCAACCGATTTAGATAATTATTTTTTTTGGAAAGGATGTACTTCAAGGGTAGTTTGATGAGAGTTTGGTTAGGTTCTGATTATGGGATCCGTGACAAAGTACCACAACTTTAAAAAAATAAGCCTACTCCTTTCTTAAGTGCCGGCAACGCATCTGTGATTCCTCTCGTGTCGCAGGTGTCCATGGGCGGCGGTGGTCACTTACCATCAGGTGATCCGCAAGTTTTAGTAAAATATATTTATGTACACTAAAAATGTAA
>JACEII010000075.1:408824-420320 GCA_014332785.1 Antheraea mylitta | reverse complement strand
ACACGATCACCCCCACACACGTGCACGCCTACACGCTTACATATGAAAGTGGAAGGGTTTACTTTTTTCCCTTATCGAACTAAAAAATTCTCAATTTTCCGATAATAAATATATGGAGGAGTTATTGAGGCGTGTATGCTTGGTACACATATACGCTTCAACAACTCATACATATATAAATAGTTAGCTAGATTAGCTAAGATAGGTCGCGATTTTGGATGCAACAGCCAAGCCGAGGTGTGCCGTGCACCCTTGAGTTGGTTACCAAAATAAAATTGACTGAGTGCCTTAAGCGCTCGCCTTAGAAGTCCAGTGAAGCTTTTAAGACCTTGCTGGGTCAATAGCGTAGTTATTTAAAAAAAAATGTTCATACAAAGACAGGCAGACAGACATTTCTAAAAATGATCGAAATGTATTCTATTACTTATTACTAGACACCTACAACAATATTTTTCACGAAACTCAAGCACAGACACTTTTGATTACATTATTATATATACAGATTTAATACACGAATAGAGATTACTGAAACCTATAACAGATGGCGCTCAATGATAAAAGTGAGTATTTGTACATTTTATACAATCACATACGTTTGTATTTGTTAAAATAATAAAAAAAAATCATAACTCTAAAACATCTAAGTTCAATGTATTATAATATTATATACATTCAAATCATAAATTTAGGTTAATTTATCAAATTGTATTACATGCTTCTCAAATCACAAAATAATTGACATTCCGCCATTTTGTTAAACACGTTACAAACACAAAAATTACTATGACAGTTGAACAAAATGTGTTTTAATTTAGATAAAACGTATAATATTAGTAATATTGAATGATTACTACGTATTTCACGTACATCGAAACTGTGACACAAAATGGCGACATTATTGACAATTATATTTTTATTTGACATTCTTGCTTATTTCAATTATTTACAATACCCATAAGACAATTAAGCGTTCACAACCAAAATGAATCCAATGATATGATGTTGTTAAGTCAAAAATAGCTTGTGAAGAAATTGTAATATATATTTTGCTTCGAAACAGAATAATATTGATTAAAAAATGAAAAGTTAAAGTCGCAAAAGCTACTCGATCATGATATGAGCACATATAATTATCACATCAGCTTATAAGAGACGCACTGTAGGACCAGCCATATGACTTTTTCAGAGGGAAGGTATGAACATAATCACCACGCGAGTTGAAATGTAACAAGCAACAGCCAAGCCGAGGTGTGCCGAGCACCCTTGAGCTAGTTGCCAAAATAAAATCGGCTGAGTGCCTTAAGCGCTCGCCTTAGTAGTCCGGTGAAGCTGTTAAGACCTTGCTGGGTCAATAGCGTAGACACTTCGAAAAAAAAAAAAATTAAAATATAATCTTAGAATATCAATTTGTTTTAATATTTTATCTCTCTTTCTGTTTCAATTTCCTTGTTTTTGTATATTTATGTTAAATCTTCAAATATGTAAATTAGTTTGATATTTAGTTTCATTAATATTTAGTTTATTGATGGAGCATGCTATGGGTTGTATCTAAATATAACTTACATTCCCAATGAATCACAATAGCCCTACTTTTTATGTATTTACTAGTGTATTGTCATCCCTAAAATAAATAAATAAAAAAAAATGCAAACACGATGATGATATCCTGTTCTGACACAGATTCGACGGACACAGGTTCGAATCCTAGCAATTGAACTAGCACCTTCAAGGTCGACAATCTGTTGCCAAGGATTAGTTGATGTGTGTAACATAACGCTAAATATGTATCCAATGCTTATAAATATCGTAGTGTTATAATGAAAAAAGCAGTAGTCCGGTGAAGCTGTTAAGACCTAGCTAGGTCAATAGCGTAGTCAGTTCAAGAAAAAAAAAATGAAAAAAGTTCTACTATTTTTTTTTTGTAGATAAAGGCTAAAAGTCAGAGTACTTAGTTATGTTTAAAAAAATATCGATGTCTGTCGAAGAGTTTTTGAATATCGTATACATAATCATTTTATTTATACGAGTGATCAAATTCAAGTATTTTTTTTTTTAGTTTTTATATTAAAAAAAAAATTGAATATTTTAAATTTTTTTATGACATTAAAGCTCGTTAATAACTATTAAATAAAAAAATATATTAAAGAAAACCGATTGAGAAACGTGACAAGGCTTTTGTTATCCATTTTCCCTCTGCATATTTACATATAGAAGACGATAGATTAATAAAACTATGTAAAAACCAAAATTCAAATCAAAGTTCAAGAAACAAAAGTTTTTCTTTGTGGACGAATAGAAACTGCGACCTCTTAATAACATGGCTCATTGTTACTACAACATGGCAGTTATCATCATATCAAAATGAGATATGTAGGTCATATAGTCTTAAACGATTCAATAACAGTCCCTATTATGTTTTATTATAAGAATAAATGGAGAAATCCAACGCTCAATAACAAAGAACAATACGTACAATAAAAAGAAATTGTTAAAGAGTAAATTGCACGCCAAAAACACGACTCCTCCACCCATTCCCCGCGATAACCAACATGGCGCGCTATAAAAACATACAAGAAATACAGAAAAATAACATCCATAAATATTTGAAATCGGAACGTCTTGAGACACGAGACAAAACCGATTCCCCCCTAAACGTTAGAGAGGGACGACGTCCGCACGACAATTGCGTCTTAAAACGCTTTTCTATTGGTCGATTTGTATCGAATAAAAGTAAGCAACGTTTCCATTGGCCGTTGAGTTATTTCTTTTTTCTTTGCACCGCGTTCGGATAACCGTCCAGTATTTTTTATACCGATACCTGAATTTTACGACAGAGCACTTGTTACCAGATTTTCAGTATATTTGGTCTGTCAAAGTGCTTTTATATCTGTCATCGGGGTGTTCGAGTACTTACGGGATTGTTTTTTGAGATTCTTGATTATTTGTTTGAAGCGTTAGTAATAGATTATATGCTAGTAGATTATTATTGCCATTGTCGTGTAAGTAATAATAGTACAAAATGCGATTATTTCAATGTTCTGAAAAGATGGTGGCTTTTTTTTGTAGAACTTTCTGGGGAGTTTTTGCGGCATATCAGAATCTATGCTCCATGGTATTATTTCCATCAACTTAACCAAACTATATTACGTAAAACAATACCGGTATTAGAAAATATAGGGCCAAATAACACAACATCTAATGCGTTTAAATGAGCAATTCTTGTATACATTGTTATATGTTCAGGATCTCGGAAATGGCGTTTGTGCTTTCCGTGAAACTTAGTAAGTATATTTTGTAAAAAAAAAATGTTAATATTGTGAGGCAAAAATAAACAGTAATTATTTTATGGAACAAATATGTACCTAATGCTTTATCTTTTCATTATGCCAAAGCTGATTCCTATCGTAATCTGTTATTGTATGCATATAACTTAATAACATATGCATATAATATATACATAACAATTTCGATATTTCACATCTGCAAGGCGCCCCGTGACGACTCACTTTTTTTTAAAAACGATTTGTTATTTTTAAAGATTCGTAATAAGTTAGCTACTTAAGTTTATTCTGCCAACAGTCTGTGGACCTGTGCCTAATGAGTTCTATATTAATTTGCATGGAATATAAACCTTTATGGTTGTACTTCAGAATTGGCAGTATGGATTAATTCCTTCGCCTGTCCTATTGGACGAATATTATTACTATACTACCTTTATGGTTGTGGACAAAATGGCGGTGCTGTATTTTTTTTTTTATAAGTATTAGAATAAGAGTTTTTGGCGGGATCTTAGAATGCCATGTAGTGGTCTTTATATTTTATCCATAATCTTGTTTTTATTTTTTCGAAATGTCTACGCTATTGACCCAGCAAGGTCTTAACAGCTTCACCGGACTATTCCATAATGTTGTGTTATTTGGCTCTATATTGTGTACTGTTGGCGGTGCTTTACGTAATATAGCTTGGTTATTGTGCACAAGTGAAGTGGATCGGAAATAATACCACGGAGCATGGATTCTGACTTGCCACAATAACTCCCAAGAGAGTCCTAACAAGATGGCCACCGTCTTGTTAGTTAATTGAAGATATATCAATAAACTTGTAATATCGTTACTCACTTGGCAATGGCAGTAATGGTCTACTAAATAGAAGACTGGTTGCCAAAAATAAAATAGAAGAAGAAGTATTAGAATATTCTTAAGTCAAATACACTCCTTTCGTTTGTTGAACACTAATCAATCAAACATTACCACCGGTCGCAGAAAGGAAGAGGGTCCGTAATACGATAAACGCCCGCAATTATCTATCCCTCGGGACCTCTGTCCTGCCCTCGACAACTCTGCCGAACCCCACTCACGGTTACGCGGATCAACGAATGATCCTTTCGGCTGTATTTAAATATTCTTTATCTATACTAATATTATAAAGAGGTTTTTTGATTTTGTGACGTTGTGGGGGAAGGGGAATAATATCAGGAACTACTGGTCAGATTAGAAAAATTGTTTCAATGTTATATAGCTCATTTATCGAGGAAGGTTATAGGCTATATATCATCACGCTAAGACCAATGGGAGCGGAGCACCAATTAGAAATGTTTTGAAATTGGGGTTATTTTCCTTTTGAGGGCTTCCGTTGCGTGTTAGCGTAAGCCCAAACTAACTAATTCATGTGGACAAAGTCACGGGCAAACGCTAGTCTATACTAATATTATAGAGAGGTAAAGTTTGTGACTTTGTAGGGGGTGATCTCAGGAACTACTGGTCCAATTTGAGAAAAGTGTTAGATAGCTCATTTATCGAGGAACGTTATAGACTATATATCATCACGTGAACACCAATAGGGGCGGAGTACAAATAAAAAATGTGTCGAAATAGGCGTGTTTTCCTTTTGAGAGCTTCAGCTGCGTGTTAGTTCGTTAAGTAATATTTATCAACAACAATAATTATTTCTTATCAATATGTAATCTAATACCTGTAAACGAGCAATTCTTGTATATTTTTATATTTGTATATATTCAGGATCTCTAAAACGACGTCATCTATATCCGTGAAACTTAGTATGTAGGTAGTTTCGGGGAAGATAAATCGATCTAGCTAGATTTTATTCATAGAAAACTTTTGTTAACCGAGTTTTCAGGCAATGAAAAATATAGTTAGAATATAAAGGTGAATTTCGCCGCCGCTGTCAAAACAAAAATAATTCAGATGGAAATCGGTTGCTTCAAAAAATCCGTGTATCCCCAGTTCGAATCCGAGTGACAGAAGAAGAGATGTATTTTTTTTTTGTGATAAAAATTTTATTTTTACAAGGCTAACTTAAGATTTTTTTTAATTTAAAATGTTTTTTAAAGAACCGAGCTAGGCTCGGTCGTCCAGGTTCTGATATAATAACTGAGCCACAGTAATATTGTCAGTATAACACCGCCATTATTATAAAATACTATCCCTTGCCCGCGACTTCATCCGCGTACTAATAGTTACATTGGGCTAATGCTAACATGCAGCGGAAACTCTCAAGAGGAAAAAAACCCGATTTTAAAACATTTTTCATCGATCCTCCGCTCCTATTGATCTTAGCGTGATGATATATAACCTATAACATTCCTTAATAAATGAGCAATGTAAAACTGAAAGAATTTTTCAAATGGGACCAGTACTTCCTGAGATTACCCCCTACAACGTCACAAACTCACAAACCTTACCTCTTTATAATATTAGTATAGAGTCAAATAACACAAGATTATGAATAAAATATAAAATCCACTACATGATATCCCAAAATTTCGCCAGAAACTCCAAGAAAATCTTATAAATCTAAATAAAAAAAAAAAACAGAGCGAGGGAGCGCAAGAATCCGATTACTTCCGCATTTTTCCGGTAAACACCGGTCCTTAGCCGGGGGTACGTTGATGACTTTATGAAACGGTACCGGGGTGGTTTTGATTTTATTTAATAACAATAAAATCTGTAGGTATGCTGAGTAACAATGAATTGTTTGTGGTTATTCAAAGACAAGTACGTGGGCGACCGAGCCTAGCTCGGTTCTTTAAAAAACATTTTTAAATTAAAATAAACTGTCAGATATGCTTCACAAAATTAGCATCTTTTGTAAAAAAATTAAAAAAGACATCTCTTTTGCTGTCACACGGATTCGAACTGGGGTTAGACGGATTTTCGAAGCCACCGATTTCCATCTGAGCTATTTTTGTTTTGACAGCGGCGGTGAAATCTACCTTTATATTCTATCATTGCCTGAAAACTCAGTTAAAAAAGTTTTCTATGAATGAAATCTAGCTAGATCGATTTACGATTTACCTACGTACTAAGTTTCATGGTACTAAGTTTTGGGGTGTAAGGGGTGTCGAGTAACATCTTAAGACTTGAGACACCCAAGCCAACCTCACCTGCACGTGGTGCACCCTGCTGATCAACGAACGAGGCAATGGCGATAGCGGGGTGGTAGTATTTTACAGCCCGACTGGGTCGCAACCACCATGCATATGGCGAAATAGCCCGTCATAGTGACTCGCTTCTGCGCGTCGCGTTTCGGGATCAGCCTGTACATATCCAGTAGGTACCGGGTGACTTTCATCATTATGGCCGGCATGACAGCGACGACCGGCGATGGATAATCTGTCTCTCGGTGGTTGCCGATGTTTTTGGATTGTACTATGCTTAACATCAGGCATAGTGCAGTCACTATGTCGTGCTTCGATAAAAAAAAAAGTGAATTTTTGTGGCATCTCAAAATGCATGCTTCATTGTACTATTTTCTATCCACTTCACTTGTGCACAATAAACGAATAATATTACGTAAAATGTCACCAATTTTATGCAATATAGAGTCAAATAACACAAGATTAGGATCACTACATATTAGGTATAAAACATAGTTATCTGCCACGTCTGTTTGTCTGTTCGCGATAAATTAAGAAACGACTGAACGGATTTTCACGCGGTTTTCACTGGTAGATAAAGTGATCCTTAAGGAAGGTTTAGGTATATAAGAGGACATATATTTGAGAATTTTTTTTTATTATCAGAGCGGGACAACGTTCGCCGGGCTCGCTAGTCTATACTAAAATTATAAAACGGGTAAGTTTATGAGTTTGTGAAGTTGTAGGGGGTAATCTTAGGAATTACTGGTCCGATTTGAATAGTTCTTTCAATGTTATATAACTCATTTATCGGGGATGGTTATAGGCTATATATCATCACGCTTAAACCAATAGGAGCGGAGCACAAATGAAGAATGTTTAAAAATCGGGTTATTTCTTCCTTCCCCTTGAGAGCTTCCGCTGCGTGTTAGCGTTAACCCAAAGTAACTATTCCACGCTAACGAAGTCGCGGGAGGAGGCTAGTAATATTAAAATTTGTGACGTTTTAGGGGGTAATCTCAGGAACTACCGGTCCGATTTTGAAAATTTCATTTACTAATAGAAAGTCACGTTATTTGTGAGTCTCATTAACTATATATTAACCCAAAGAATGAAAAGACTTTTTGTGGAAGTCGGATTTGTAAAGTATGTCGGAGAAGAAATGGCCGAACGAAAACGTTTCTTACGAACGCTGCCGTAACGATGAGAGATATATGATTGAGTTTTAGAGAAAAGTTGTAGAGTTTGATAATGCCTGCAAAAGAGTCAGCGACAGCATATGTCTAACTTTTATATTTATGTCACAAAAAGTAGTTTTTTTTTAATGTTTACTGCCCAATGAAGTAAGCATGGGTCAGTTCTTCGTCTATTTTATTTATGGCAACCAGTCTTCTAGTACACTATTACTGCCATTGTCAAGTGAGTAACGATATTTCTCGATATAATTTCAATGAATTAACAAGATGGCGGTCGTCTTGTTAGTACTTTTCAGGGAGTTTTTGTGGCAAGTCAGAATCCATACTCCGTGGTATTATTTCCGATCCACTCACTTCTGCATAATAACCGAACTGTATTACATAAAGCATCACCGACATTACACAATATAGAGTCAAATAACAAAAGATTACGGATAAAACATAAAGATGAAATTTTTGGCGGGATCTTAGTCTGTCATGTAGTGAATTTTATATTTTATTCATAATCTTGTGTTATTGGACTCTATATTTTGTTAATTTGATGGTGTTTTCCGTAACATAGTAAGTTTAATGTGCATAAGTGAAGTGAATGGAAAGAATACCATGGACCACGAAATTCTGAGATGCTACAAAAAGTCACTCGAAGGTTCTAACAAGGGATCTACCCAATTTGACTACGCGACAATGGCAGTAATAATCTGAAAGATTGATTGCCAAAAATAAAGTTAAACAATAATAATATAAAGACAGAGTGGTCGTGGCATTCTAAGATCCCGCCAAAAACTGCACATGAACCAGTTAGTATATTATAAAGATCTAAGAAAGGACTTATATCTTACATATCATTTACTAAAATCATATATATCAATAAAGGAGATGTTGAAAATTATTATGGTGATAAAATTTAAAAAAATACGTCAGAGTCTATGAATTCCTTTTTAATGCAAGATAGAAAAGGCAAAGGCGGCTGGCTGCGTGCAGCCAACAAAAAGGTTAATAGCAACTCGTTCGTACCGAAATTCGAAATTCAAATATCGAATTGAACCGGTAATTGTTTTAAACCTCTTCTGAGAGCGCCGGGGGGCGTTTCCATTCTCCCCTAGCGTGCGTCTGACAGCTCTCCCCCTATTATACCCTTGGCGTAACAATTTTTTGTAACACCCCGTGTTACGGAGACTCCCCTAAGCGGTTTACGTGGACGCGAGTTTAACTAAACCTTGTAGCGATATTTCGAAACGTTTCGTGACGATATAACGCGATTTCGATTAGTTTTAATGAATTAGAGATCTTTTTCATTCGTTTAACGAATTTTAATTGAAACCCTTGGACTGTTTTTGAAGTGATATTTATTCTAGGGCTTTGAAAATCTGATCGGTAACCGTTTTTGTGTGACGAAAAGTGGTGTTCTACTGTATGTGCTACAAGCTATTCCTGCGGCTTGGTTCACGTGGAATAGTTACTTTGCTCTAACGCTAACACGCAGCGAAAGCTGTCATAAGGAAAAAAATCCCGAATTTTGAAACTTTCTTCATTAATGCTCCGTTTCTATTGGTCTTAGCCTATAGCCTTCCTTGATAAATGAGCTATATAACACTGAATTAATTTTCCAAATTGGACCTGTAGTTTCTGAGATTAGCACGTTCAAACAAACAAAGAAACCCTCCAGATTTATAATATTATTAGTATAGTTTCTTCTATCTGCATGTATGTGATTAAGCTCATCACAAACGACTGAAAAGATTTTTTTTATCAATATATATCACCACGCTAAGACCAATAGGAGCGGAGCAACAATGAAGAATGTTCCAAAATCGGGGTCTTTTTTTTCTTAAGAGCTTCCTCTACATGTTAGCGTTTGCCCAAAGTAACTATTCCACGCGAAGAACACGTAAAGAAAATTTCGTATATCTTCTATTATGGTAGAATTTCAGTTCCACTGAACGACCATTACAGTGTTCAAAATATTAACTCCAGTTTTGTAGTGATATTTAGATGATCCGGCCACGCATTATTGTGCTTCAATTATTATTTATTTATTTTTATAAGAACTTCACAGCACAATCATGATATATTAAAAATACACACATCAAAAAAGTCTAAGCAACATGCGTGATATTACAAATTTTACCATTTATATCAATTATTTTCTAAGCATTTACTCGAACAAAGTGCGTAGGTAAGTAAACTTTTTTGTTATTGATGACATACTGGCTGGTTGTAAAAAAAAATTTGATTATGTTTTGTTTTTTCATAAAATTCAAATGACTGCGAATTTGTTTGAATTTAAGTGCGTTGTAATTGCTACGTTTAGTCTTGATTTTATAATTTTACCAACCATTTAAATAAAGTTAGCGACAAAATTGAATTATTATATTTGATGGCAGATGAAATGCAAAGAGCTGTACGGATGTTGCAAGCGGGAAGTAATCAATCTCAGGTATCTCGACATTTTGGCATTCATAGAAGTGTTATTTTTCGTCTTTGGCAGCGCTACAATAATACAGGAGAACCCGCTGAACAGCATCCAGGCCATAAAAGGAGTACAACCACTCGGCAAGACCGGTACATACAACTGACTGCAAGACGCCAGCCGATGTTAACCGCTCGAGAGATATGTTTGCGGTTACAAATTTCAAATGGTGTTGATGTAAATCCTCAAACTGTGCGAAATCGACTGCATGAGTACGGCCTACGAGCTCGACGCCCAATCAGGTGCCCACCGATACTTCACGGGAATCGCGCTCGTTAGAACGCATAACATGGACCCAGGAACAATGGGATAAAATTATGTTTTCCGATGAGTCGCGATTCGGGTTTAAGCCTGATACAAGAAGGGTGCGAGTGTATCGTCACCCCGAAAATACTGAAAGGCTCAGGTGCATTCAGGAAGTTCATCCATACAGCGGCTCAACAGTTATATTATGGGCGGGTATTATGAAGAACAGGCGAACTGAGCTCGTTTTTGTAAATGGAAACATGAATGCTGAAAATTACATTGAGGATATTCTCAGACCTTATGTCTACCCATTTGCACAAACCATTGGCTCCGATTTTAGGTTAATGCATGACAATGCGCGTTCACATACAGCTCGGCGAACCAGTGAATATTTTACAACGGAGAACATCCGGGTATTGTCCTGGCCTGCACAATCGCCAGATCTCAACCCCATCGAGGACGCATGGGACACGCTCCAGAGACGTGTTTTGAAAGACTTGGACGGAGCGACAACAACCCAACAGCTGAAGGATTTGCTACAATTCCATTGGGAGCGAACACCGCAAGATGACATAAACAGTCTCATTAATTCAATGAATAATCGCTGCCGACAAGTTCTGAATAGCAGAGGAGACCATACTTTGTATTAAATTGTTCTATTCTTTCACAATAAATACATTTTCTTTAGAAATTCCTTTTTATTAAAAAAAAGTTTAGTTTCTTATGTATCTTAGTTTCTACAGTATATTCTAATATTGTTCATTTCTATTATAAAAAGAACTTATAAAGACAACAATTGTTATTTTTACATCATAGAACCCTAAAGATATTATTTTAAAAATAAAATACAACGTTTTAATGTGAAGAACCATCCTAAAATTTAAATTAGTACATGTAGCTTAGACTTTTTTGATGAGTGTATATGAATACAACTACATCATGCGAATTATGAAGTAATGCGTTTTACATTACGTATAATTATATATTGAATTAAAATTGTGATAAAATATTTTCAAAATTAAAATGTGGCGACATCGAATTTAAAACGCCATCTGTTCGAGACTGATGAAACTTACAATTAATAACAATAATCAATATTGAGAATCATTTAATCTGTGACAAAAAGTGTTAAGGACATTAATTTAGAAATAAACTATCGTATCTCTCAAGTTGGACCAAACTATACCTACATAAATTTTCAAAAAAAA
>JACEII010000075.1:318962-403824 GCA_014332785.1 Antheraea mylitta | reverse complement strand
AAAAATGATTTCAGTGTTAGATAGCTACTCTATGGATGAAGGTTATAAATGTTACTTACCGGCTAAATATGGATGGTGACAGTGTGCCAACAGATGCTGAAGATGCTGATGCTGTACTGGTATAGGTCTGCTGGCTATCGGCTTTGCTATCGGCCAAGGATTTCCCATCATTGGCTGGCGGTAATCTGGAACAAAGATAAAGAAAGACTATATTTTGGTTTCTGTATTATCTGTATCCCAGACACTTGTTCACACTTATAAGAGGTACTAAGATGCATTGTTTGGAGTTTTTGTCGGGATTTTAGTCTGTCATGTAGTGGATTTTATATTTTATTCATAATCTTGTGTTATTTGACTCTATATTTTGTAAATTTGGTGGTGTTTTACGTAATATAGTTAATTTATTGTGCATAAGTGAAGTGAATGAAAAATAATACCACAGAGCATGAAATTCTGAGATGCTGCATAACCTCCCTGGAAGGTTCTAACAAAAGATCCACCATCTTGTTAGAATATAGATTCACACGATGCTTAATATTGAAGTGATCGTACGACGCTTGTAATATTATTGACTACGTGACAATGGCAGTAATAATCTGAAAGATTGATTGTTATAAATAAAGTAAAAAAAGATGCATTGTTTGAAGTGAAGACTTCTTTAACCTTTCTGAATATAGCTGTAAATTCTGGCTTGTGCATAAAACAGTCAACAGCTTAATATTAATTAAGCTGTTAAGACCTTGCTAGGTCAATAGCGTAGTCAGTTCGAGAAAAAAAAATAAAAATAATATTAAACAAGGTTTAGTAGGTGGTAGAGCCACGCTGAAGCTATTACTGGTTTCAGCATGAATGGGTCGACTCGTCCGGGTAGTGTCACCCTCTGACAGAAAACTGAGTTGAAGTAACAGTGCTTGCACTGTTGCGTTTTCTTCGGTCAGTGAGAGCGTCGGAGGCCCATCTCCCCTCGGTTCCCTTACAATTTCACTCAAACACAGGTTGGCAACGCACTTGCGACTCCTCTGGCAAGTGTCTATGGACGACGGAGACCACTTAACATCAGGTGACGCGTCTGTTCGTTTGCCTACTATGACATAAAAAAAAACGTGGAAATATTACTATAGGAATATAAAATTAACATTTATTTGTCCTTAAATTGTCTTGACGGCATTACACCATATTATAAAAAAGTTCTCTGCCACGTCTGTCTGTCTGTTCGCGATATATTCAAAAACTACTGAATAGATTTTCATGCGATTATCACCAGTAGATAAAGTGACTCATGAGAAATGTTTAGATATATAATTTGTCAAGTTTCTTTTTATCAGGAACAGCATCCGCTGGACCCGTTAGTATAATATAATATGTAATTCATACGATCGTCCTTATTTAAGATTTGTTTGTTTTTTTGTTCAGATTTTTTTTTTACATTATAGGAGGCAAACGAACAAGTGGGTCATCTGATGTTAAGTGATCATCACGGTACATAGAGACCAGCAACACCAGAGGAGTCGCAAGTGCGTTGCCAGCCTGTGTTGGGGGAAAGGGATCTGAGCCTCCGGCGCTCTCACTGGCCGAACGAAACGCAACAATGCATAAGCACTGTTACTTCACGTCGGTGTTTCTGTGGGTCGAGTGGTATTACCCCAAGTTAGCCGACCTATTCATGCTGAAACTACCAAGCGTGGCGTAGCTTCAGCGTGGCTCTACTACCAATCTAATTTAATCCTGAATAGGTTCCAAATGTAACAAATAGCCATAGTAAATTTAAGAATAAATTTCTTAAATTTAGGTTTAAATTTAGAGCGGTCGAAAAGTTTTTTTTTTTTCAATCTGTCTACGCTATTGACCCAGCAAGATTTTAACAGTTTCACCGGATTACAGATCGAAAAGTGTGTTGAGGAACTGTATGACTACATTCGTTAACAACGAAATAAAATGTGTTAGGTCGGTGGCGCTGTAAAGGTCTTACAAGGCCAATAGCTTAGTCAGTGCAAAAAAAAGTGTTAACCAAGTAAAGCTTAATTGCCTATATACCTCCTTCGGCAGCGGCTCAAGCCTAGGTCCGTTCCCTCGGTTGCAGGGGCAGTTTATCAGGTCAGTGAGCATGCTCGAACCCTGGCTGCCCCTACCATGCGGCGGACGGTACACCGTGGGGTTTTAGTCCGTGCGAAACGGACATAACCTACCCTCTCCCCCGGGAGGGTAGCGTATCCGTTAGGAACTTCCCCACGTTAATAAAAAAAAAATGTCCGATCCCTCGGTGTGGAGCCCTTGAGTAAGTTGGGATACACTCACACAAAATCTTACAACAACATTACACATATCACCTCCACACACGTGCACGCATGCACGTTTACACATGAAAGTGGAAGGGTTTTATTTTCTCCCTTCTCGAACTGAAATAATTTAGAAAAATTATCCGATGCGAAATATATATAAGAGTTGTTGAGGTATGTGCTTGAGTCAGTTCGAATAAAAAGATATTAAATCAAATCATTATCGATTCCTTCCTAATTTAATCGTATAATTAAGATTCGCGAACCGGAATCGAGATATAATCATCAAAGGCCGATATTAAACGAGTAATCTCATAACAACACCATTATAAATACAATACCGTTGAGAATGTTCACGATCGTTTTGCTGTGGTCCAATTTACGAACACAAAGCGATTTTATTTTTTATTTTTAATGATGTGAAACATCTATAGGCGGACGGTAAACCTGATTGTTGGCGTAGTAACGCAAAATACGAACTTTACACTATTAACGAAATTCTCAAAAATATTAGTAACCCTATCTGTATGAACATAAGATTCAAAGTGTTTTTTGGAACGAAGTTCCTTACGGCAGGCTTGGAGGAGATAGGGATTTTGCTGCGCGACCGAACTGAAAAAAATGTGATAGTAAAACCGTAACGAAAAGTGCGTGGAATAAAACCGTTAAATGAGACGTGCGCAGGCGCGACAGTCGTATACACAAGCGAGTAGTGTATAATACCTTCTCTTTCTCATTTTTTGTAATTATTTCTATTTCTATGTAATTTTATGTTGTCAAACAAAAATAAAGACACATATTTTGTTATTTTAATTGATAATTTACGATTACATAAAATTGAGCACGAATTTTTTTTGCAAATAGTGTCGATTCTACATTAGCCGAAGGAGCTTCGTTCCTACCCGGTGTCCCACGACACCACATTCTTTTTTTCTCTTTTTTCTATTTTGTATCTAATAAAAATGTATATTTATGTAATAAAATAAATAAACAGTCATTATTTTATGGAACAAATTTGTAATGCTTTATCTTTTCATTATACCATAGCTAATTTATGTCGTAATCTGTTCTTTTATGCAAAACGATTTCGATGTTTCACATCTGCCAGGCATCCCGTGACGGCTCATTTTTTTTTCATTTGTGCCTTGGTTTAGGTATCCTTATGGTGGCCTCTGCCCGGTGGTATATCAACCTGACGTCCGTAGGTTTGAACTTCTGCATGTACCAACGATTTTTTATGACAACTTCTCTAACAGCTATACTGTTCGCTAAGCCTGTGAGTGCGAGCACATAAAAGTTACGAATGGGCGAGTTGAATCATTGAATATTGCTGGACATTTTGATATCCTTTTCACCTTCAAACCCTCGCCTTTTTCTTTAACAACTCTCAAGCGTGCACCTACACGGTTATTACCCTACGAAAACTCCAATACAATTTTAAAACTGCGTGTATAAGTGTTGACTTTTAAATATCTTGTCCTCACCTATATCGGTTTAGTAAGTGTGTTTATCTACATACACATTGTTTGTTACTCGCATCAATAGCGGGAAAAATTCTAAACGTTAGCGTTTGAACACAATAACAGAAATAAAGTTTAGGGGATTTTGAAGGCACGCATAGTCATGTTGGCTCCCACCGCTAGTTGGCTGCTCATACACACACTTCAAAAGCTAGCAAAATGGCGACTAACATGAGGTACGCAACACTGTTTTATAGGTACCCAGCACGGTTTTTCCTCAGGGCTACGATATGGGACTTTTCAAGTAGGGACTGAAACGCGCTCTTCAAGGTCGGCAACACAAGTGATGCTTTGGTGTGACAGTTGTTTACAGGTGACGATAACCATTTACCATCAGGTGGGCCGTCAGCCTGTTTGCTGCCTTTTTGGCATAAAAAGAGGATTTAATCAATGGAATATGAATTCGATATACGCAGGTTCTAAATACCAACGAATTTTTTGAAATACACTTATATTTACTAATTTAAATTGTAACACTGTCGACTAACGAGCAAGATAAACATTGTGAGAAAACCTAAACCTGAGAATTGTTCTCGTAGTTCAACCGTATGTGGGTACATATAGAACTGTGTATTTCTCCGAGTTTGAAATCGCCAACACGTCGTGGGCTGGCGTGTTGATTATACCCATACGTTCCTTCGGGAACAGGCTTATGGTTTTTATTTAAATACTAGCTTCTGCCCGTGACTCCGTTCGTATGGAATAGTTACTTTGGGCTAATGCTAAGACGCAGCGGAAGCTCTCAAGAGGAAAAATACCCGATTTTTAAACATTCTTCATTGTGCTCCGCTGCTATTGGCTTTAGCGTGATGATATAGCCTATAACTATTCTCGATAAATGAGCTATATAACATTGAAAAAAAATTTCAAATCAGACCAGTAGTTCCTGAGATTACTCCCTACAACGTCACAAACTCACAAACTAAACATCTTTATAATATTAGTATAGATAGCCTATAACTATCCTCAATAAATGAGCTAAATAACATTGAAAGAATTTTTCAAAATTGACCCGTATTCCCGAGATTACGCCATACATCATCACAAACTCACAAACTTTACCTCTTTAGAATAGTAGTATAGATTAATTAATTTCTTTATAAACGCTATCTCTTATAGTTTGAGGCATACGGCACCCCGCGATTTCTTACCACCCCGCTGTCAAAGCCACGCCGCACCTAATATATTGTATAGCCTTTGTAATACCATTAATCATATCTGCAGAGGCGTTTTGTTCTTGACTCTAGCTTGTATTAATTTAAACACGTTTTGTTTATACGGCGTGTGTTTATTTTTGAGTAATTAACTAATTTACAGTCCTCGTCAAACTTTTTAACCGTCCTGAATATTTATTTTAATTTATAACATGAATTTAGGTATATATAATTATATATGTAATCTATACTAATAATATAAAGAGGTAAAGTTTGTGAGTTTGTGACGTCGCGTCGTGATGTTGTGACGTTGTAGGAGGTAATCTCAGGAACTACTGGTCCGATTTGAATAATTCTTTCAGCGTTATATAGCCCGTTTATCGTGGAAGGTCATATACTATATATCATCACGCTAAGACCAATAGGAGCGGAGCACAGATGAAAAACGTTTCGAAATCGGGATGTTTTTTCCTTTTGAGAACTACTGCGTGTTAGTGTACCTATTCCACGCGAACGAAGTAACGCTAGTATGGAGACTTGTGACTACACTGGTATTGCTGGTGTCTATGGATGGTGGAGATCACTTAACATCAGGTGACCCATCTGTTTGTTTGCATCCATGACATAAAAAAATTGTAATACGTAAGCCCAAATTTATAGTATACATTTAGAGTGATCAAAAAAATGGATGAGGGGCTATACATTCTTCTTTTTGTTTTCTTTTTTGACGTAAAAACGTCTTATAAATTGCTAGAAGCCGGCTGCACGTACAAAAAGCATGACTCATTGTCACGTTCCGGCTGAGCTCTCGGTGCAAGCGAAAGCGCGGAACAAGCCTTAGAGAGGCGCGTTCAGCCTAAGCGTTCGTCTTGTGAGGCAACTATCCATATATATAACTAGCCTCAGATTCACATAAAAAAATCTTGGTAAACAGTACTACCTATTTTTTTCCATTCTCTTGCGTAGGCACACCATACCGCTTGCCTCACAAGCGTAGTGCTTATAAAAAATGTAGTTTCTTAAAATTAATTAGCTCAGAACACATACTTACTATAGATAAGAACATTCTTTTGGATGTACGTAGTAGGACAGACTTCGACTAAATTACAAAAATTGTAAGATTAAAAAAAATCAAATTGCATAATATTATAAAAATATTATATTATATCTTATTTCAAAATAATACAAAATGTAGTAATTAAAAAAAATACTGAAGATTAATTTGAGCAGCAAAAAGCCAACGCAACGCGGTGATCCCAGGCGGTCACCCGTCCAAGTACTAACCGCGCCCAACATTGCTTAACTTCGATTTTTTTTTTCTCGAACTGACTACGCTATTGACCTGGCAAGGTCTTTACAGCTTTACTGGACTACTAAGGCGAGCGCTTAAGGCACTCAGCCGATTTTATTTTTGGTAACTAGCTCAAGGGTGGTCGGCACACCTCGGCTTGGCCGTTACCTCGAAAAAACCCAATCTGACCTAGCTAAACTATGCTAAGCTATACATGTATCCATTTTTGTATCATGCAATTAAAATTGCATGATAGAAAAACACAACATGTGAATCGAAAGGAAACTTAACTTCGATGATCGGTCGAGAACCAGTGTTTTGAAGGTGGTATGGACGTTGACGATAAAGCATTTCTATCTTACGTCTGTCTCGCATGCGTGTGACGTCACAGAATCTATACTAATTCTAATATTGTAAAGAGGTAAAGTTTGTGAGGTTGTAGGGGGTAATCTCAGGAACTATTGGTCCGATTTGAAAAATTCTTGCAGTGTTATATGGCTCATTTATCGAAAATGGTTATATATATCATCCCACTAAGGCCAATAGGAGCGGAGCACCAATGAAGAATGTCTCAAAATCGAGGTTTTTTTTCCACTTGAGAGTTTCCGCTACGTGTTAGAAATAAAGAATATCTTTATTCTACACGAACGAAGGAGCGGGCGGAGGCTAGTGTATATATAATATCTAAGACACGGTAAATGACGGTCTATTCTTTTTTTTTTCTTCGACCTGTCTACACTATTAACCCAGCAAGACCTTAACAGTTTCACCAGACTGACGGTCTATTCTTGTGTCAAATTTCATACTGACGAACCCACGCGCACAGCTAGCTAAAAAAAAATCTTAACGAATGTCAAATACAAGAAACGCTGTGGTCATGGTCTCTTTTTATCTTAGACTAACCTCTGCCCGCGACTTCGTTCGCGTGGAATAGTTACTTTGGGCAACACGAAAGGTACGGTAACACGCAGTGGAAGCTCTCAAGAGGCAAAAACAACGATTTTGAAAAATTCTTCATTGGTGCTCCGCTCCTATTAGTCTTAGCGTCATATTATATAGCCTATAACCTTCCTCGATAAAAGCACTATATAACGCTGAAAGGATTTTACAAATCGGACCAGTAGTGCTTGAGATTACTACCTACAACGTCACAAACTGACAAACTCACAACGCCACAATCTGAAAACTCACAACGTCACAAACTGACAAACTCACAAACTCACAACGTCACAAACTTTACCTATAACCTACAATATTAGTATAGATACTTTATTATTAAATCGGTACTATAAAAAGAGTCCAAATTTTTTAGCTTGATTAATCAATTCACTAACAAAGTTCATCTAACCGCTTTGACCACGAAAGAGCTTATAACTATAAATATATGGAGGAGTTGTTGAGGCGTGTATGCTTGGTACATATATACGTTTCAACAACTCATACATATATGAATAGTTAGCTAGGTTAGCTAAGATAGGTCGCGATTTTGCATGCAACAGGCAACAGCCAAGCCGAGGTGTGCCGTGCACCCTTGAGCTGGTTGCCAAAATAAAATCGGCCAAGTGCCTTAAGCGCTCGCCTTAGTAGTCCGGTGAAGCTGTTAAGACCTTGCTGGGTCAAAAGCGTAGACATTACGAAAAAAAAAGCTTATAATTATATTAAAAAAAGTTAAATTATAAATCTGTGACGTCCAGTCTTAAACGATTGAGGTAAGAAAGAGGGTGAGGTACATCCCTCCTGGAATTATCGAGGGTTGGCGGAGGCGTTGCCTCGGAAAAGTTCGCCCTTAAGCACCCTTAACGACTTAAAATGCGCTTGGGGTGTGATTTAAATCATATTAATTCCATAAATTAATTCAACTCACCTTCCATGCGTATGCAAAATTTTTGATGATATTAATTTATTTATTTATTTTGTAGGTGGTAGAGCCACGCTTAAGCTATTACTGGTTTCAGCATGAATGGGTCGTACCGCCCGACACGCAGAAAGACCCACATGTAGTAACAATGCTTGCGTTATTGCGTTTCGTTCGGTCAGTGGGAGCATTGATGGACCACCTCTCCCTTCTTCCTTCCCTTCCTACGCTTTCCCTCCCTGCCCCTTTCCCACCAATACAGGCTGGCAACGCACTTGCGACTCCTCTGGTGTTTATGAACGGTGGTGATCACTTACCATCAGGTGACCCACCAGTGCATTTGTCACCTTTGACGTCGTAAAAAAAAAGTAGTGAAATCTTTTTTAGGAGCGTTGAAGGAGATAAACTTATGATTCCTTATCTAATTTCAGATCTAAAATTAGTTTTTTATTAAATTAATTACTGCAGGATCTTTTTTCTTTAATTTTTAAGTTATAGATTATCGAATTGTTTTATTTTATTATCTTCCTAATTTTTTTTTCATAATTGTTTCTTTTACTTTTATTGTCTTCCGCATCGTATCTTTTATTCATAAATGCTGTAGTCAACTGTAAATAGTGACATAAATAATTTTTAAGTATTCGCATGTATGTTTTTTAGTTTTTTTATTTTATGTTACTGTTGTTGATTCTATATGTTAAATAAATAAATAAATGACATGCTACGTAAGCGTGACCAATGGTATTGAGCTTGCGCGGCTTGCGTTAGACTAGTGACGCATAGTATAGGGGTCTATGTACATTAATATAGTTATTCTGCAGCTCAGCATACGTTTGATTGATTAATAGAATTTATAAAAATGTATATAATTATTCCTCCGAGTCCCAATAGATATGAAAACCACAGTAATGTTAATAATTTCAATGAACAAATACTGAATTTTACATATTGTCATTCACGCTATAATAAATGTTAAAATTCAGAGGAAAACACAGTTTAAATTTCATTGTTTTGATTTTTCACTTCTGTTGGCATTCCTTATGACTGCCTCTCCTTTTTTATATCTGTCATAGTGGTCGAGTTGATTCACCTATCGTGACTTTGAGTTTAAGCAAGCTTTTTATAAGTAACTAGCCTCTGCCCGCGACTTCTTCCGCGTGCAATAGTTATTGTGGGCTAACGCTAACATGCAGCGGAAGCTCTCAAGAGGAAAAAATAACCCGATTTTGAAACATTCTTCATTGGTGCTCCGCTCCTATTGGTCTTAGCGTGATGATGTATAGCCTATAACCTTCCTGGATAAGTGAGCTATATAACACCGAAAGAATTTTTCAAAATCGGTGTAACAGTTTCTGAGATTACTCCCTACATCGTCACAAACTTACAAACTTTACCTCTTTATAATATTAGTATAGACTAACTGACCTTATGGCGGATATTTCTAATCTCACTCGTTTTTATATATGAAGATTCTTTAACACTAATTTATTTAGTTCTCTTCACCAATTTTCATATATTTTTCTTTCATACAAACCTCGTCCTAACAATCTATTCTAATATTATAAAGAGGTAAAGTTTGTGAGTTTGTGACGTGGTAGGGGATAATCTCAGGAATTACTAAACCGATTTTAAAAACTCTTTACCAATAAAAAACCACGTTATTTGTGAGTGTCATATGCTGTATATTAACCCGAATAATGGAATTACTTTTTTGTGGTAGTCGTATTTGCAAAGTCGGAGAAAAAACGGTTGAAGGAAAACGTTTCTTACGAACGCTGCCTTAACGATGAGAGATATATGTTTAAGTTATAGAGAAAAGTTGTAGAACTTGATAATACCTGTAAAAAAATCAACGACAGTATATGTCTAACTTTTATATTTAAGTCACAAAAGGTAGTTTTTTATATATGTGTACTGCCCATAGAATTGGGCACGTCTCAGCTAGTTAAGAACTAACGAAATAAGTGCAGTGAGTATGAAGTGTTTTTTTTTAGAAAAGAAAACGCTGTTGACCTGGAATGGTCTTTACAGCTTCACCAAAGAGGCCAGCGCTGAAGGCACTCAGCCGATTTGGGATGTTTGGGCGACTAACTCAAGGGTGCATGGCACACCTTGGCTTGGGCTGTCGCCTGTTTTGTCCAAAATCGCGACCTATCTGAGCTTTTTTTTTTTGTAACGTGGGGAAATCCCTTATGGATACCCACCCTCCCGGGGGAGAAGGTGGGTTATGTCCGACTCGTACGGACTAAAACCCCACGGTGTACCGACCGACCGTAGTGTTGGGGCGGCAAGGGATCATTTTAAGCTATTCCCCTTAGATAGCCGCCCCAACGGTCCGCTCGGCGGAAGGTGGCCGTCGTGCTCCTACCTATAGAGAGGCAGCTGGGTACACACCAGCTGCCTCCCCTCGTCCGCCGGACCTGTGCAATGAGGGGATGAGCCCCCCGACTACATCCCCTCAGGTCCGGTTACGGTGGCAGAAGGAATTGGGCGAAGCGCCGCCTCCTCCTGCCGGTTCTCCGTTGGCGAAGATGGCCACTGAGGGAGTTTGCCTTGCGGGCCCTCTCCGCTGCCTCCTTTTGCGAGATGACTTCCTCGCAAAAGGAGGCCACTGCTCGCCACGCCTGCTTGCTGCCGAGCATGGACGAGACCACGCTCGGCAGCGACAAATCTTCTCCTACCACCGTCGCCAGAATGCGGCGCTCCATCTCCCTCAGAGAGAGTGTGCTGCGCGGTATCTTCCTCAGCGCCGCACTCATGGCAGGCGGCGGTCGGCTCCCTGCGAGCGATCCGGTGCAGTTACCACCCGAAACAACCGTGTCCGGTTAGCACCTGCACCAGCCTGAACGACAGGGAGCCCCATCTCCTCCCAATCCACTCCCGCAGGACCGGGCGGACGGCGTCGACGGTGTACCTCCTGAAGCGCGCGTCCGCCAGGTCCTGCATCCACCGCTCTACCGCCTCCCCCCGTAACTCCTGCCTTTTAGCCCCTATTTCCCTGGGAGCCGGAGGCTCCCCACTACGTTTCTTCGCCGCCTTGAATTCGTATACGGCGGCGAGAACTCCTGCCTCCAGCTCTCAAGGAAGGGAGCCGGCGAGCGTGAAAGCCGCCGCCGAGGACACCGTCCGGTACGCCCGGATCGCCCTCAGCGCCACCGTGCGCTGCGCATTGCGAAGCGCGCGCACGTTTGTGACACCAAGGGCATCTGTACAATCGCCGTGGACTCCCATGTACAATCGCCGGCACCTGGCCCCCGGCCCCCCAATATTGGGGAGCAATCGGCCGAGTGCCGCCGCTGCCCTAGCAATTCGTGGCCCGAGCTCCGCCAAGTGGGGCTCGAACCGCCAGCGCCCGTCCAGGGTGAGGCCCAAGTACCTCATTTGGGCTCCCACCCTGATCCGGGCGCCCTCTACCATAATGTGGGCCCCAGGTGGTAGCCCCCGCCGAGGCCCATGGAAGAGTATGGCCTGGGTCTTTTCGAGGGCCACCCTGAGGCCCAACCTCCTTATGCGCCTGACCACGAGGGTTGGGATATACGTATATGAGTTATTGAAGCATGCATGTGTACCAAGCATGCGTGCCTTAACAATTGCGTGATGCGCTTACATACATACGGCAATCGATTTTTATTAATACAGATAGGTAGTTTAAAATACCTTTCATATTCAACTAGACAAAAAATTGCTCATTCATACAAAGTTAATATTCCGAAATATAATAAAACCTTATTGCACGCAAAATTGAACCAAGGAATAAGCGAAAAAAAAAACAATAATAATTGACGAAACAGGATTTAATAAAAACTGGACACTTGAGAAAACAAGGTACGCATAAAAGAAGATAATTCTTTCACGAACCCTATACAACAATGGGCTATAAAATGCGTTTATACCAACATAGAAAAAAACCGGTAAATCTCCAAACATAATAATGTGTATGAAGAATAAACTAACACACCCCATAATATATTTCGACTTTGAAGTTATAATGTAGGCTCACGGCAGCGATTTACACAGACTATCAAACACTGTGGGTTTGAATCTATCTATACTAATATTATAAAGAGGTAAAGTTTGTGAGTTTGTGACGTTGTGATGTTGTGACGTTGTAGGGGGTAATCTCAGGAACTACTGGTCCGATTTGAATAATTCTTTCAGTGTTATATAGCTCATTCATCGAGAAAGGCTATAGGCTATATATCGTCACGCTAAGACCAATAGGAGTGGAGCACAGATGAACATGTTTCATAATCGGGATGTTTTTCCTTTTGAGAACTGCTGCGTTTTAGTGTATTTAAGTCACGCGAACGGAGTCGCGGACAGAGGCTAGTACTATTATAAAGCTGAAAAGTTTGTTTGCTTGAAGGCGTTAATCTCATGAACTACTGGTAAGATTTGAAAAATTATTTCAGTGTTAGATAGCTAATTTATCGAGGAAGGTTATGCCAATAGAAACGGAGCCCCAATGAAGAATGTTTCAAAATCGGGGTTATTTTTCCTTTTGAGAGCTTCCGTTGCGTGTTAGCGTTAGGCCAAAGTAACTATTCCATGCAGACCAAGTCGGGGACAGAAGATAGTACTATAAATAGATGTATATTATATAGTCTGTCTTTATATCATAGGAGGCACATGAACAGGCGAGTCACCTGATGTTAAGTGATCACCGTCGCCCATAGACACTAATAACACCAGGGGAGTCACAGTTGCGTCGCCAGCCTGTATTTGGGAGGACTGGAGGAATTGGGGAGGGGTAGAGGATGGGTGAGGAGAAGGGATGTAGGTATTCGGCGCTCTCACTGACCGAACGAAACGCAACAATGCAAGCACTGTTACTTCACGTCGGTTTTCTGTGGGTCGGGTGTTACTACCCCGGGCGAGCCGACCCATTCATTCCCAAACCAATAGTAACTTCAACGTGGCTCTACCACCTACAACAGACTAATGTAGCCTAATATAATGTATACGGAGACTAAGTGGGATATGAAATTGGAATAGATTTTTTAAATGATCTTGGCAATGATGAAATAATTATTTTAACTTTATTTTTGGCAACTAATCTTTGTGATTATTACTGCCATTGCCATTTCAATATTCTAACAAAATGGTGGCTCCCTTGCTAGAACCTTCCAGAACTTTTTGACTCTTCTAGAACTTTTTGTGGCATCGCAGAATCTCATGTTCCGTGGTATTATTTTCCATTCGCTTCAATTACGCACAATAAACTAACTATATTACGTAAAACACCTTCAAATTTAAAAAATATAGTGTCAAATAACACAAGATTATGAATGAAATATAAAATTTACTGCATGACACACTAAAATCCCGCCAAAAACTTCATTTTTTAATTATAAACAAATAAAAACGAATTCGAAATAATACAAAAAGGTACAATACGTTTATTTAATGTTCCTAAGTAAATGGGAATTCACCATTAAAAGGTGTCAAGTCCCCGTGTGAAAAATCAATTATTTTCACACTCCACCGTCGGAATGAGGTACGGATCAGAGCGGGCGATACCGCTTCATCGTTTAACAATAACAGTTAATGAAATAACGTTATTAGGTAACGTTATTTATATACTAGCTATGTAGCAGTGTTGTTTTGCTATTTTAAAAATCAATTATGATTTTTTGACAGTATTTTTGAATGCCATGTAGTGTATTTTATATGTTATTCATGATATCGTGTTATTCTACTTTATATTTTGTAATAACTGTGGTGTTTTATGTATAGTTCGATTCTTCTTCTTCTATTTTATTTTTGGCAACCAGTCTTCTATTTAGTAGACCATTACTGCCATTGTCAAGTGAGTAACGATATTACAAGTTTATTGATATAACTTCAATGAACTATCAAGACGGTAGCCATCTTGTTAGAACTCTCCAGAGAGTTAATGTGGCAAGTCAAAATCTATGCTCCGTTGTATTATTTCAGATCCACTTTACTTGTGCACAATAACCGAACTATATTACGTAAAGCACCATCAACATTACACAATATAGAGCCAAATAACACAAGATTATGGATAAAATATAAAGACCACTACATGGCATTCCAAGATCCCGCCAAAAACTCGTATTGTTCGGTTATTAGGTATTAGTGTAGTGGATGGGAAATAATACCACTGAGCATGTATTCCGAGTTACCTCAAAAAAAGTTTTGTATTGATAGAGCCACACTGAAGCTATTACTGGTTTCAGCATGAATGGGTCGGCACGACCGGGGTGGTACCACCCTCTCGCAGAAAACCGACGTGAAGTGACAGTGCTTGCATTGCTGCGTTTCGTTCGGTCAGTGAGAGCGCCGAAGGCCCACCTCTCCTTACCTTCCCCCCTCCTCTTATGCTCTTCTCCCCTCCCATTCCTATTCTCCCCCAACACAGGCTGGCAACGCACTTGCGACTCCCCTGGTGTTGCAAGTGTCTATGTACGATGGTGATCACGTAAGATTAGGTGACACACCTGTTCGTTTGCCTCGTATGATATAAAAAAAAGAAAAAAAAAACGTCCTGAAATGTTTTACCAAAGCCACTTTTTCGTTAGAACATTAAAATTATCGCAAAATATTTGTAATATTACTACATCTACTCGAAAATAACAGTAATATTCTAGAAAATTATTGTCAAAAACAATCTCTACTTTTTTTAAGTTAATTGTACCAAAATTCGTCAATATCTACTAAACATAAATATATAAAATTGGTTAAAAAAACGTAAAGAGTAAAGAGTAAAAAGTAAAAAATTATGTACTTAGTTCTTTTGTCTATGTCTATTTTGAATATAAAAGATTTAACGCAAAGAAATTAATTCCGAAACACGCTACATGTAGAATAATATAACCTCTAAATTTGTAAATCCGCGAAGCATTATCGTTAACTCGCGACCGCAGCCCATTGGCTCGTTTGAATTCGGAACGCGTCTGCGGTCGTGTTAACCGTAGCGCGGAGTCTACTGTTTCAAAATTAGAACGTAGTCGTTTAACAGGTAGGTAAATATCTGTAGTGTATTACTGTCGTATATTCTGTTCGCGTACGGAAACTGTAATTCTATGAACAAATTTTAAGCTATTCTGAATTTCAAGCTGACAATATTATAACATAAAGTTGTTTTACGAGTCTGCCTGTGTATTCTCTTAGGTTTTGTAAACTACACAACGGATTTTTATATGGTTCAATGTGGCTCACTAACGCGAAAACCAATACGAGTAGAGCACCACTGAAGAATGTTTCAAAATCGGGTTTGCTTTTCCTCTTGAGAGCTTCCACTGCATGTTAGCCTTAGCCCAAAGTAACTATGCCACACGAACGAAGTCATTGGCAGAGGTTAACTTAGAATATACTAATATGCTTTGTGTAAAATCGTAAAAGTGTAAAAAATGAGGCTGTCAAGAAAGTTGATTACCGAAGTAAGTCAAATATGAACACGTTTGTTTAACGATTCCAAAAAAACTATCCTTATAACAATTCCCAACACCTGCCATATTAATATTCACTCAACGACGTAACCGAGTACAATTTCACGTCTTTTACTTCAATACGATTATCGAATCACGATTTACTGAGACGATTTATCGACAGCGAACATCGACTTTATAGCTTTCACGTTCGATCATAACAACTTTTTTTATGCGCCCTGAAAAATAACATCACAAAAGACTTAAGATTCGAAATCGACTCCTCGATATTCGCCGGGAAGCAAATTTTCAATTTGCGATTCGTAAAAACGGAAAACCTCATGAGATAAAGGCGAAAATCATTTCACCAGATTTAGAATCGAATCGCTCGTTCCAGAATACAGTAAGAGCGGGCGAGTCGTTCCAAATTCAAATATTATCGCAATATGGCGCCCAATGACATGTTAATATGGGCCCCGGGACCGATATGCATAATTTTATAACTCCCCGATGTCGATTTTTGTGATTCCCTCAGTTATACCCTTTTGCTTATACGTGTCTGAGTTTGGAATGTATTTGAGGGCACGCGTGAATACTTAACAAACATCGTGACATTTTTTTATTTTCTTAGATTTTGTATAAAGCATATGAAATCCTGATAGCATTAACACTGGATCTTTAACTGTACCAAGCTGTTATCTATACTAATATTATAAAGAGGTACAGTTTGTGCCATTGTAGGGGGTAATCTAAGGAACCACTATTCCGATTTGAAAAATTCTTTCAATGTTACATACCTTAGTTATCGAGGATGTTTATAGGCTATATATTATCACGCTAAGACCAATAGAAGCGGAGAACCAATGAAGAATGTTTAAAAATCTGTTTTTTTCTTTTTAAGAGCTTCCAGTGCGTATTAGCGTTAGCCCAAAGTAGCTATTCCACGCGAACGAAGTAGTGGGCAGAAGCCAACGTGTTTGCATTTTTTTGATTTTCGTGAAAATATAACTACAGGTCTCTTGTCTGTCTGTTTGTATGAGCACGCATCACTGCTAAATTACTGGATTTACAATAAAACCACACCAAGAAAATCATAAAGTATATCTTCGAGAATATCTTAGTCTTTGTTTCATTAAAATCAATTCACTCTTTTTTTTCGAAATGACTACGCTATTGACCCAGCAAGGTCTTAACAGCTTCACCGAACTACTCAATTCACTCTATCAATAGTTATTGTAGTTTTAATGACGACGCGACTTAAGTACGAGAGAAAAGTGGATAAGTAAATGGACTTACATACGCAGGTGATTTGAATAAATTTAGGAGATCGCAGGTCTCTAAAACGGTTATATAATGTACTAACCGTGCTCGCGACTTTAACTGCGTGGAACCCTATGTAAAGACAGTGATTAATAGTTATCTGAATGTATTAAGTTCATTTACTTATCTACATTTATCTCGTACTTAACTCGAGTCGTTATTCAAATTACAATATTTTTTGATAGAGTGAATCGATTTTGATGAAACAAAGACTAAGTTATTCCCAAGAATATGGTTTATTATTTTCTTGGTGACGTTTTATTACAAACCCAGTAGTTTAGCAGTGGCGCGCGTTCTAAATTCTAAATAAATAGAATACTAAATACTAAAAACCATACTAAAAATATATATAATAAAAATAACTATACTAAAAACTAATAAATAAAAAAACAGACATTTCAAAACATGATTGAAACGTATTTTGTTATTTATACCTAGACAAATGCATTTTTTTTTCACGATAATCGAAAAATTATAGAATTGTTTTTTTTTTCGAATTGAGTACGCTATTAACCTAGCAAGGTCTTAACAGCTACACCGGATTACTAAGGCAAGCGCTTACGGCCCTCAGCCGATTTTATTTGGGCAACTAGATCAAGGGTGTACGGCACACCTCGGCTTGTGCTTTCACCTGATACATGCAATTCGCGACCTATCTGAGCTAACCTACGCTTATTCATAGATATATAAGTTGTTGGAACATATATGTGTATCAAGCATCACTCTAACCTCAACAACTCCTTTATGTATTTTGTGTCAGATAATTTTTCTAAACTATGTCAGTTCGATAAGGGAAAAAATAAAACCCTTTCACTTTCATGTGTAAGCATGTATGCGTGCACCTCAGCAACCCGGCTAAGGTATAGGGTATCCGTAGAGAATTCCCAATGTCAAAAAAAGATGTTTAGCTAGAGACCGCATGGATACGCTTTTGTTATAAAGTATTTTAAACGTGACTTCAAGTTGATTTAAGATTTTAGGCACTGCTTAGTTAAACTCGTGTTATACATATGTTTTTTTTTGTAGTAAAGTCGTATAAGTTATAACGTAACATCACATTCTCACCCGGTGTTAAATTACCACGCGGTAAATAAATTATCCTTTTTTTTAATAAGTTACATCTAGAGATATAGACTGTTGAGTGAGTTGAGTGAGTGAAAACCTTTATTGTCTGAGTTTTCAAGCAATAAAAAATATGGCTAGAATATAAAGGTAAATTTCGCCGCCGCTGTCAAAACAGAATTAGCTCAGACGGAGATCGACTACTTCAAAAATCCGTTTTTAAAGAACCGATCTAGGCTCGGTCGTCCAAGTACTTGAACTTAAATTGCGAATAACGTCTCATCCACGATATGTTTCCACGATAGGAGACAAAAATCTACTATGGGCATCCATCCAAGAGCCATCTCTTTCGTGCTGTTTTTCGATGCTAGTTCATTCATACTGAATGAGTCGGCTCGCCCGGGCTAGTACCATCCGACCCACAGACAACCGAGGTGAATTAAGTGCGCTTGCATTGTTGCGTTTCTTTCGGTCAGTGAGAACGTTGGAAGACCATCTCCAGTCTCCCTCTCCCCAGCACAGACTGGTAAGGCACTTGGTCTCCCCTAGTGTTCCTAGTGTCTACGAACGGTTGTGATCACTTCACATCAGGTGACTCACTTGTTCGTACGCCTCCATTAATATAAAAAAAGAAAACGAGATGAATACACTATGAAGGCGATGACAAGTGAACATAAATTTTTGGCTAGTTTTTCAATTAATAATTTCTAATTAATAAATTTAATAAATACACAAATCGGAATAATTTTTTAAAGTCACTACGATCCATCAGAACATAATGTACTATAAATTTCAGTGTTTCTCTCTCTCTCTGTTAATATTTTCTTTACATAGAATCCAATTCACACCATTCCAAATGAAGATTAAATTCAAAATATATGCATATATATAAATCCACTAAGACTCAATCGTTAAGAAAATCAAATTAAATCACACAATAACTTCTATAAAGGAACAAGAAAATCTAATAACGAAACTTAATTAAAAAAAGCTATAGCAAAATAACGGCTTCCATTAACGCGCTATAACGTTATCGGTTATAACCTTCCTCTCTATCCGACGCAACATCTTAATTCACTGACGCAAAGTCGCAATATGGCCGACTACTTTTTCAATAAAACTGGTAACATCTGGCAAGACACTTAAGCGCGGGGGCGGGAAAAAGATAGCCATCCCGATTTACGTGAGTGCGAAAGGGACAGCAATAAAGCGGGGTCCACGAGCGAAATTAATATGTCCTTTTCTTAACATTTTCGTCCGACACAGTTCCTTTATTATTTTATTATTGATGTGTGTGCTCCGTGTTGCTATATTAATAATATTTTTTTGTTATCTGTGCGGCTATTAACAGCTTTTAGTGGCCAGTAGCAATGAAACTATAAATGATTTTATGATTTCAGGAGATATCAGATTTCCTTTTTAACAAAACTGAAATATCCCGTGCAGTGGCGGATTTACAGTTTTGGCCGCCCTAGGCCCCAGTTCATGTAGTAAGTACCACCCCTTTCTCAGCACCCATCATATTCAGTACATAATCAATTTACATTTTCGCCAACTTTTTTTAAGGATCTTTGTTATAAGATGCGGTGCCGTGCGGTTCATCATAACGAGCGCGAGCATTTAGAATATATTTACGTACTTCGAGTTATTTTTAGTTATCATCAGTGAACTTTTTGTCACGATTGGCCGCCCTAGGCCCAGGCCTCCTGGGCCTTAGGACAAATCTGCCACTGATAACTAGTTTCTTATATTTGTATTAAATTTTGTATTGAACGTTTTGAATCAAATAGGCGTCCTTAGGCCCGTTTAGCGGTATTTTTTTCGCAGTATGCTAGTAAGCGTGACGGACTGTATTGCACTTGCGCGGCTTGCATCAAACTAGTATAGTATAGCCATAGTTCACATAACACTTTTTTTTCCGAAATGACTACGCTATTGACCCAGCAAGGTCTTAACAGCTTCACCGGACTACTAAGGCGAGCGCTTAAGGCACTCAGCCGATTTTATTTTGGCAACCAGCTCAAGGGTGCACGGCACACCTCGGCTTGACTGTTGCCTGTTGCATGCAAAATCGCGACCTATCTTAGCTAACCTAGCTAACTATTTATATATGTATGAATTGTTGAAACGTATATGTGTACCAAGCATACACGCCTCAACAACTCCTCCATATATTTATTATCGGAAAATTGAGAGTTTTTCAGTTCGATAAAGGAAAAAAGTAAACCCTTCCACTTTCATGTGTAAGCGTGTAGAGTGCACGTGTGTGGGGGTGATCGTGTAGTAGTGTAGCGGTGATGTATATTTGTGTGTCACCGCATCGCGCAAGCAACGCACTCAAGGGCTCCCTACCGAGGGATCGAACCTAGGCTTGAGCCGCTGCCGTGGGAGGTTTAATCGGGTTTTAAATAACACATAGTTTGGAAAGCCGAGATTTTGAAGCCCAACGTATGTTTAATGAATGATTAAACTGTATGGAAAAGCATATAATTATTAATTGGGGTACCAATAATGTGATAGAGAGACTAGTGTTGATAATTTCAATTTACAAGTTATTTTATTGAAATAATTTACACTACAATTAATTTAAAAAATTCAAGAGAGAACACAGTTTAAATTTCATTGAGCTTTTAGTTTTCACTGACTTATGACTGCCTCGATTTTTTTATAAATAATAATAAAGATTGCGATTAGCGTAATGATATTCTACCTATCTAAAAAACTGTAGATACCTCATAAGCGCCTCGATATCGCCTAGTTAAAATCTGGTTAACTTACTTTTGACGGTTGTCCCGTCAATCCGCTCGTATCTCAGCAACATATAACCATTTGTTTTTCACCTTCAACATTGAGAATATGCCATCTTACTTTATCGTAAAACGGTGTGACGTTACAATATTACTTTACGTATGTGTGCGTTATCGTGCCATTTGTAAGTAACGTACCTACAGTTTTTTAGGTTTTTTTTTATATCAAAGGAGGCAAACGAACTGGTGGGTCACGTGATGTTAAGTGATCACCACCATAGACACTAGCGACATCAGGGACGTCGCAAGTGCGTTGCCAGCCTGTATATGGGAGAAGGGGGAGGGGAAGGAAAGGGAAAGAAGGAAAGAGGAAGGGACTTGGGACTCCGGCTCTCTCACTGACCGAACGAAACACAACAATGCAAGCACTGTTATCTGTGAGAGGGGTGGTACTACCCCGGAGGAGCCGATCCATTCATGCTGTAACCAAAAATAGCTTCAGCGGGGCTCTATCACCTACAAAGTTATAATATTATTGGATTATAGAGTATATTTATTAAGAAGTACTTATAATATAAAGATATAACGCTACAGGTCTGCCGTGTATGATTACTCAAAAATTATGGAAGAAGTTTAGACCATTTTTTTAGTTTTGTCTTAGACACTTGATCCTTATCTTAAAAAAAATAGCACGATAGCTACATCTTTATTCTTTATATCTATACTAATATCATAAAGGTGAAAAGTTTGTTTGTTTGGTTGAAACCATTAATCTCTGGAACTACTGGTCCGATTTGAAAAATTATTTCGGTGTTAGATCGCTTATTTATCGAGAAAGATTATAGAATAAATATATTGACTGAAAACTGAAAAATTCTCAATTTTCCGATAATAAATATATGGAGGAGTTGTTGAGGCTTGTATGCTTGGTACATATATATGCTTCAACAACTCATACATATATGAATAGTTAGCTAGGATAGCTAAAATAAGTCGCGATTTTGCATGCAACAGGCAACAGCCAAGCCGAGGTGTGGCGTGCACCCTTGAGCTGGTTGCCAAAATAAAATCGGCTGAGTGCCTTAAGCGCTCGCCTTAGTAGTCCGGTGAAGCTTTTAAGACCATGCTGGGTCAATAGCGTAGTCATTTCGAAAAAAAAAAGAAAAAAAAAGTTAGATATATTACTACGTTAAGATCAATAGAAGCGGAGCAATAATGAGGAATGTTTCGAAATTAGGGTGTTTTTTCTTTTGCGAGCTTCGGTTGCGTGTTAGCGTTAGCCCAAAGTAAGTCCGTGTGTATGTGACTGAACTCCTCCTGAACGGCTCGACAGATTTTAATGATATTTTTGTACGTGTTCAGATGGAGATGGTGATTTTTGTAGTGGTAGAGCCAAGCTGAAGCTATTATTGTTTTCAGCACGAATGGGTCGGCTCGTCCGGGGAAGCACCACCCTCTCACAGAAAACCGACGTGATACTAGTAACAGTACATGCATTGTTGCGTTTCGTTCGGTCAGTGAGAGAGCCGGAGACCCACCTACCCCTTCCTCATTCCCTTTCCTGCCCCTCCCTCACCCTCCTCCCAAATACAGGTTGGCAATGCACTTGCGACTCCTCTAGTGTTGCAAGTATCTATGGACGGTGGTGACCACTTAACATCAGGTGATCCATGTGTTCGTTTGCCTCGTACGATATAAAAAAAATGGACTCAACAACGGTTTAGATTCATATTTAAACCCCGTGAGTAACGCTGCGGTTGACTTTTATGATTTGTTAAGATATCAAAGCAGAACATAAGGCATATTTTAAGAGAGTACAATTGGTTCAAGCACTTTGCGTTGAATAATATGTTTTCTTCTGAAGAAAAGTGGCAAAAGCTGCATGGTATTTATGCTTTTTCCTTGATACTCGAATATGTTAACATAACCACGCAAAGCCCTTTGCCACGTCTGTCTGTTCGCGATAAGCTCAAAAACTACTATACATATTATCAGGCCGTTTTCATTAATAGAGAAAGTGATTCACGAGGAAGGTTTAGGTATATAAATTGCCGAGATTTTTTGTTAATTCGTTGAAATACAACGACAATTGTTGGAAGTGTCGGAAATAGTCAAGCTGTCTGGGAACTTTCGCCGAAAACGCAGTGCCTTTGAGATATAAACAATTATGATAATAAATAACGCAGGCGAAGTCGCGGGTATCAGTTGGTATAAAAATATTTAAGGTTTTAAAGTAACATAATGTATAAACTCACCACTGACATTACAGTTCTTCCCGATACTGTCCTCCCGGTCGCCCAAAATAGCGCTCACGCTGAATTTCAACAGCGGCTTCTTCTGTTCACTGTACTCTTCCCTCACCATATCTTCCGTTGTATAAGTCTTTCCGTCTCTTTCTCCCTCATCACCGGAGTTGTCCTGATAACCGTTCAGATTAAAACGTTTCTCCAACTCTTCAAGACGTCGTATACCGGACTTCTTGCAAGCGAACGGTGGGCAATCGTGACCGCAAATATGGCACCTTCTTGCCAAACTCGGTATATTTAAAACCTCCTTTTCAATACCTTTCCCATCGTTTGGTCCCTGGTAATAATCGTTGTTGAAGTATAATTCATTTTTAACGTTATTGTACGGTTCTTCTTCGTCTCTACTCTTTGAATCTTCATCGTTCTCTATCTTAGCATCTTCTATCGATTCCTCGCGATTGTCGTCTTCTGTTTCAACATGCTTCGCCTCATCAACTTCTGGCGTATTCTCTCTGGAATAACTTTGACGCTGCATGTAGTTCTCGATCTGTTGATTCAAATACTGATTGTGGAAATCATTCTTCTGCTGATGCAAAATATTGTCGACCAAAAACGGTGATGTCATATTGAAGTTCGTATTCTTGTTGTAACATAGATTCTGTAGAGTTTTCAGCATAATGTTATGATCCAAGTTCTTCACGAATCTCAGTTGCCCATTTTTTATATTGTCCGTTGGGTACATAATAAAGAATTAAAATTATCAATAACGGTTATGCATTATTTTTCAAAAACACGTTAATTATAAATAACGATCAGATACTTTTACACACATCACTTTTAAGTCAATTAAAAAATTAGAAATGTCAACTGTCAGTTCGAAAATACGTCGTGTTCTAAAACATTCCGAGCGTAAACACGTGCATACCGTACGAAGTTCCACCATCGACTGACTGTAAGGGAGTGGTTCTAGAAAGGGGCGGGTATCAAAACGGACGGGGTGGCTTTTTGGCCGCTTCTGATAATCGTCCGTTCTACGTTGAACCGCCTAAATTGTTATATCGTTCACGGTTTTAGAATAAGTGCCGAGACGTTATAGTTCATTTTAAAATTGACGATTTATAGACTTACAAATTTATGTTTGCGGTCGTGTTGATATTTTACGCTTTAATTGGAAAACTTCTTGCAAGTTTGCGGACAGTAAAATAAGTTTGTATGATACGCATTAGTGGGCAATGTTTATATGTGTGTTATATTCATTACTGCGAGGATAAAAGGGAGTAGTTTTTTCTTTATGTTTTATATTAAATTTATTGACTCGCTTAGTGTTAGTCTTGCTCTTTTGAAAAAAAAAAATGTTGTAGATGTCTAGGAATACGTAATAAAATACATTTCAATCATTTTAGGAAATGTCTATCTGTCTGCCTGTTTGTTTTGTATAAATGCGTATCACTGCTAAAGTACTAGGTTACTATAAAATCATAAAGGATATCGTAGTTCGGTGAAGCTGTTAAGACCTTGCTTGGTCAATAGCGTAGTCGGTTCGAAAAAAAAAATCGGTTCACTCTATCAGAAGTTATAGTAATTTGAATGATGACTGGAGTTAGGTACGAGAGTTTTTTTTTTTTTTAATGTCTACGCTATTGACCCAGCAAGGTCTTAACAGCTTCACCGGACTACTAAGGCGAGCGCTTAAGGCACTCAGCCGATTTTATTTTGGCAACCAGCTCAAGGGGGCACGGCACACCTCGGCTTGGCTGTTGCCTGTTGCATGCAAAACCGCGACCTATCTTAGCTAACCTAGCTAACTATTCATATATGTATGAGTTATTGAAACGTATATGTGTACCAAGCATACACGCCTCAGCAACTCCTCCATATATTTATTATCGGAAAAATGAGAGTTTTTCAGTTCGATGAGGGACAAAAAGCAAACCCTTCCACTTTCATGTATAAGCTTGTAGGCGTGCACGTGTGTGGGGGTGATCGTGTAGTGTTGTAGCGGTGATGTATATTTGTGTTTCACCGTATCGCGCAAGCAACGTACTCAAGGGCTCCCTACCGAGGGATAGAACCTAGGCTTGAGCCGCTGCCGTGGGAGGCCTAATCGGGTGGTAAGTACGAGAGAAGAGTAGTAATCTATACTAATATTATAAAGTTGGAGGGTTTGTTTGTTTGTTTCGTTGAACGCGCTAATCTCAGGAACTTTTGGTCTGATTTGAAAAATTCTTTCACTTGTTAGGTTGCTCATTTATCAAAGAAGGCTATAATATCATCACGCTAAGGCTAATGAGAGCTGGGAGTTTTTTTCCCTTTTCAGAGCTTCCGCTGTGTGTTAGCGTTAGCCAAAAGTAACTATTCTTAGAAATCGGTACTGCTTTTGGACAACACTGTATCATCAAATACAATGCAATTACATCGTCGTGTTCCGTTAAAAATATATCATGGATTTATTTCTCCTTAAGAGTGGTTGTTTAACAATATTACAGAAAATAATTTCAGAAAACAGTCCATATACATTTTTGAACTGAAAAATTACATCACACGTTACATACACATAGCTTTCCTTGATAAATGAACTGTCTAACTGTAGCATGCGCACCGCCGAAATACCTATTGGCGGCTTTCTGCTACCCTGGGGGACCCCGGAGGGTCTTCGAGAACTCAAATGTTTTCGTTCAGATCCAGCTAACAACAGTAAAGATATAATGCACGTATCTCGTGATATTCTTTGTGTTGCAGCTGGCCGCTGAGTTTCCACGGATGTGTCTTTATGTTAAATTCTGATGATATTTACGATGCTAAGGATGGATTTGATTGTTGTTCCGATACTTTGCTTATTGATATATGAATCCCGATTTTTTCGATAAGAAACAACAACCACACTGCTTGACACGTTTTTTCTTTTCTTTTGTTTTCTTTTGTTTTTATTTGTTGACGTTCCCGTGCATGACGACCAAAAAGTTGGCGTCTCGATACAGTTTTAACTAGATCTGTCAACCGTAAACTTGTATAAAAATGATTTTATTGTATACATGCTAACGTTACATAAACACTGAAACATTTTTTCAAATCGAATCGAAAGTTCCTGAGGTTAACGCGTTCAATCAAAAGAAATAAACAATCCCTCCAGCTTTATAGTATTAGTATAGATGTATCAAATTGAGACAACTTAAGGAAAATTAAATGAAAAGCCCGAATTTCTGGTGGTAGAGCCACGCTGAAGCTATTACCTGATTCAACATGAATGGGTCGGCTCGCTCGGGGTAGTACCACCCACTCACAGAAAATCGACGTGAACAGTGCTTGCATTGTTGCGTTTCGTTCGGTCAGTGAGAGCGCCGGACGCCCACCTCCCTTTCCACCTCTCCCCTTTCCCACCCCTCCCTCAAACACAGGCTGGCAACGCACTTACGACTTCCCTGATGTTGCTAGTATCTATGGACGGCGGTAAACACTTAACATCAAGTGACACCCCTTGTTCTTTTGCCTCCTATATCTAACATAAAAAAAAAACTTATGGTTATAATCAGAGTGGACAAACATATTAACACGATTTTCCGGTAAAGCTATGAAGACCAATCAGGTCAACAGTGTTACTCAATTAAAAAAGAGTCGAGATGGTAACAAGAACTCTCGATAGCAGTGAAAACTCAATTCAAGGGAAATTAACAGTATTCTCTTTTGATTTTATAAATTAACTAGCTGTGCCCGCGTCTACGTCTGCGTGAAATCTATCTAATAACTTTAGACGAGGAATTTTTGTATATTTTTATATATTCAGGATCTCGGAAACAGCGTCAGCGATTTCGGTGAAAGTTAGTATGTAGGTGGTTTCGGGAACGATAAATCGATCTAGTTAGATATCATTAACAGAAAACTTTTTTTATCTGAGTTTTTAGGCAATGAAAAGATATAGCTTAAATATATAGGTAAATTTCACCGCCGCTGTCAAAACAAAAACAGCTCAGATGTAAATCGGTTGTTTCGAAAATTCGTCTAACCCCAGTTCGAATCTGAGTGACAGCAAGAGAGATATTTGTTTTTAGTTTTTTGTTTGCAAACAATGCAAATTTTGTGAGGCGAACCTAACAGTTTATTTTAATTTAAAAAAGTTTTTTTTTTCAAAAACCGAGCTAGACTCGGTCGGCCAGGTACTCTCAATTATAAAAACAGTGATTAATGCAGTCATAGGATTATATTGTGTATTAAAATAAGACTTCAGATCTAAATGCTAACAAGAAGGCCGCCATTTTGTTAAAACTTTTAATTTATCGCAAGATACTTGTAATATTATTACTTACCATACAATAGCAGTATTAGTTTGGAAAATCGGTTGCCAGAAATAAAATTTAAAAAGTTAGCTATAGTGATTCGAAGAAAATAATATAATAACTTAGAAAAATAGATCTGTCAGTCTGTCTGTTTAATTTTACTATTAAATTTCTTAAGACCTTAACGAAATTTCCCTTTGATATTGGATTTCGAAAGAAACGGGAACTAATTTTCAACCTGAACTAGTGGTGGATCTACAAGTGTGCCGCCTTTAGGATATTCAAATTTTACCTAAGAACCTCTACAATTTGCTATCCTAGTCCATAATTAATTACATTACTAATCATATTACATTCTATCTACCTAAATAAACTACCCTTTTCCAGTAAATCTCCTTTTAAATTTGTGTAAGATAAAAAAGGAGCTCCAAATATGCCTTTCTAGGCTCCAGCCTACTCAAACTACTTGTAAATCTGCCACTGACCAGAACACAAAATAAAAAAAAAAAAAAAAAAACAAAAAAATGTAGACATCATGGCGGAAAAAGGTATATATTAACCACTAATATACAAATAATAATAAAAAAATCATATACAAGTTATGTTAATATACAAGAAAGATAAAATAATTAAAACAATTTTAGATTATTCATCAAGAAATTACGTATAGTGACGTAGGAAATGCTTTGTAGACCAATTTACACAAATAGACGCTTACTACGACGCGTCCGTAGACCCGTAGCGCTACGACGTGTCTGAATTCATTAAACGCATTATAAACAGATATAGGTATTTAACCTTTGAAAACAAAAAGAACTTATATTCTATACATATTTAATTACCATCGTACTTTCTTTTTTTAGATGATTTGTCGTAATAGGAACTCTTTGGATTAGATTAAAAATATATACGAATAATCAACACATATCTCACATTACAGAAATCTATTTAATCCAATTCTTTGCAACCGAAATAATTAAAAATACGCTAGAGTATAAATAAATCATATCTATTTAACATTTATACTCTTTTATGAATTGTTAGTATATGTCCTTGAAATAGGGGAGGAAATACTATAAGATTATATATTGATATTCATTTTTAAAACACATTTAATTGGTTCATAATAATATCGCATACAATTGATAAGAATTACTGCAATAATTTATCTACATATTGTAATTAACAATTAATATTCATTATCATAGCATTGGCAGTTCACAAAGAAAGAAAAAACCATATTCATAGATCTAACATGAAATAAAATGAAACTGGCTGCAACAGAAATAGAAACTACGTTCGCACGTTTAGGAAAAAAGCGTTCCAATTTTGATTTTAGCCACACCCCCCGTTTCGTTATTGGTCACTCGTCACAAAACCGTAATGGCGCACGTCCTATTCGTATTTCGAATTGTAAGAAGCTTTCGTTACAGAAAATAGGTTATATTTCAGTTTGTACACAGACACGAATAAGTTTCGTTAAAAAAGGTTGTAACATACCGTGATATTGTATGAATAAGGGATGAGGATTTAGTGGGTCAAATCGTTGATAATCGGAACTTCTTAAGTTAACTTGCTACATTATTTTCTTTTCATTATCTTTGTGTTTCTACTTAGTATTTATACGTAATAACTAGCTGTTGGGTGCGGCTTTACTCGAGTCTAGTAATGAAGTAAATAAAACCAAATGTTTCTCTTACAGTAGGTACGACTATTTATGTAAGGAAATAGAATGTCAATTGTACATTAATTTGTCAATATCATCGAAGATTCCGTTATTGTATTCTGTGGCATTTACTCACACATTTTTTTAAATACAAATTTTTCAGTATTTTGTATATTAGATTTTCTATTTAAATAAAAAATATACCTGTATGTTAGTGACCATAGTCAGGTACCGACCTAATCTTGGATTGCCATAAACTGCCCAAAATCTCAATTAATATACCTACATTTTCCAACCCATCTTAAGGTTTAACCTCGCAATGTATGGTTCAGTGATAATTAATTTATTTTAAGACCACCTTGAACATATCCCCTTAATTTTTTTTCCAAATCAGTTTATAAATTACAAAGTTCTGAAGAGATAAACAAAAAACAATCAGAATGTTAACCTACTTTTTATGGTTTGTTAAAAAATATGATAGTTTTTTTTTTCTTTTTGAGTTTTGAGCTGGATCTCGATCTGTCATGTAGTGGATCGTATATTTTATTCACAATCATGTGTTTTTTAACTCTATATTTTATAATATTGGTGGTGCTTTACCTGAAGTGGATGGGAAATAATACCACGGAGCGTGAATTGTGAGATGCCACAAAAACGCCCTGGAAAGGGAGCCACCATCTTATTAGAATATTGAAATGATTACAACAACCTTTTAATATTATTGACTACTTAACAATGGCAGTGATAATCTAGGGGATTGGTTGACAAAACTAAATGAAAGAAAGATTATTTTTTACAAAAAAAAAACATTTTTTTTTAAATAACGTAAATCAGCGACAAGGTCTTTTTTTCGATCTGACTACGCTATTGACCTAGCAAGGCTTAATAGCTTCACCGGACTACTAAGGCGAGTGCTTAAGGCACTCAGCCAATTTTATTTGACAACTAGCTTAAGGGTGCACGGCACACCTCGGCTTGAGCTGTTGCCTTATACATGCAATTACACCACCCTCCCGGGGGAGAGGGTGTGTTATGATCGACTCGCACGGACTAAAAGCCCACGGTGTACGTCTTCCGCTATGGTTGGGGCGGCACTAGATCTCTATAGACTTCATGGTGCCGCCCCAGCGGTTGGCGCAGCAGCAAAAACGCCGCCGGACCCCGTCTTGTTAGGAGACAGCCGTGTACACACTGGCCGCCTCCTCCGTCCAACGGACCCGTGCAATGGGAAGATGGGGCCTTCCGACCCCTCTAGTCCGATTATGGTAGGAGGTGGCAGTCAAACTGCCGCATCCTCCTGCCTGTCTTTTGTTGGCGGAGACGGCCACTGTGAGGGTCTTTGCTCACGGATCTTCTCCACCGTTTCCTTCTGCGAGACGACCTCCTCGCAGAAGGAGGCCATAATATTCCATAAATCCTCGCTGCCGAGCATAGCTTTTACGACGCTCGGCAGCGAGAGATCACCACCTACCGCCGCAGCCAGAGTGCGGCGCCGCTCCTCCCACGCAGCACACTCGGAAAGAGTGTGCTGCGCGGTGTCCGGTTCAATGGCGCACTGAATTCGCGACCTATCTGATTTAACCTAAACTAACTATTCATACATATATGAGTTGTTGAAACATATATGTGTATCAAGCATACATACCTCAACAACTTTTATATATATTTCGTATCGGATAATTTTCTAAACGACTTCAGTTCGATAAGGGAATAAAATGAAACCTTCCACTTTCATGTATAAGCATGTGAGTGTGCACGGGTGTGGAGGTGATATTTGTAATGTTGTCGCAAAGATGTAATATTTTGTGTGAGTGTATCGCACGAGCGGTGTACTCAAGGGTCCCACACCGAGGGAACGGACCTAGACTTGAGCCGCTGCTGAGGGGGTCCTAATCTGGATAGCGATAAGGTCTCTCTAAAACCTTGCTTTGTCAACTATATCCCACCAGATTACTATTATTACATTAGTAGAAATAAACGGACAGTCTAACAGACAAACAAAAACACATATGTAGGTGGTAGAGCCCCGCTGAAGCTATTTTTGGTTTCAGCATGAATGGGTCGGCTCCTCCGGGGTAGTACCACCCCTCTCACAGATAACCGACGTGAAATAACAGTGCTTGCATTGTTGTGTTTCGTTCGGTCAGTGACAGAGCCGGAGGCCCACGTCCCTTCCTCTTTCCTTCTTTCCCTTTCCTTTCCCTCCTCCTTCTCCCATACACAGGATGGCAACGCACTTGCGACGTCCCTGATGTCGCTAGTGTCTATGGACGGTGGTGATCACTTAACATCACGTGACCCATCAGTTCGTTTGCCTCCTTTGATATAGAAAAAAAAAACATGAGAATCGACAATAAATACCACTGATTCATAATGAATAAAGCGTAAAAAATCATTCACAATAAGATTCGGACCCTATAGCCCTATATAAATTGCATACACATATTTATGCAATTTAATTAATTCGATACAGACTGTTAGCAGAAGGGGTTGAACGTCAAAACACGCTTATAATCACGCCTTGAATTATTGAGGCAGGCAGAGATTTATTCGATGTTTGCGGTTATTTATAAGACATGTTAATGTTATTACTTCACAACGTTTTTTAATTTAATTATTGTCAAGCTTCTAAATTATTACTGCCATTGTCGAGTAAGAAATAATATTACAAGTGTCTTGTGATTATTTCAGCGTTCTAACAAGATGGTGGCTCCCTTGTTAGAAGTTTCCGGGGAGTTTTTGTGCCATGTCAGAATTCATGCTCCGTGGTATTATTTCCCATCCACGTGACTCGTAGAGGTTGGTGGTGAGCGCGATGCATTTAATACTAAAGCACCCAAACTTTTTTAAAGCAAGTATTTAATACGTATTTAACTTTTTTATAATAACACGGTAAAAGTTCAAAAAATCTATTTATCACATATGACAGTGGCATAAATGCTTACATAGGCCAAATCCACACTACAGTACTACATTTGGAATAATATATTTTAATTTATACTCTTTGTAGTCCAGTGAAGCTGTTAAGACCTTGCTAGGTCAATAGCGTAGTCAGTTCGAAAAAAAATAATATACTAGGGAGACCATCAGACATTTTCTTAGTTACATAATTTAAAAAATTACTCTTAGATAAGTAAATAAATAACATCAGTTCAGAACTTCGGTGACAAATACACATATAGATTAATAATTGTACATATGATTATAATCATATAAACTATTAACACTGGCAAATGTTTTTACGACATCAATTAAACTGCATTCAGTGGACAAACAAGAAATATCGATATCAGTGAAAGTAATATATGGAGTAATATCTCATTAAAAAATTGATTCTATTCTTCCATTTTTTTTGACAATCAGTTTTCTAGTAGACTATTACTGCCATTGTCGAGTGAATAACGATATTACAAGTTTCTTAATATAATTTCAATGAACTAACAAGATGGTGGCCGTCTTGTTAGAACTTTTCAGGGCGTTTTTGCGGCAAGTCAGAATCCATGCTCCGTGGTATTATTTGCGATCCATTTCACTTGTGCACAATAACCTAACTATATTTCATAAAAACCACCAATATTACACAATATAGAGCCAAATAACACATTCTAATAACGCATTCCAAGATTCACCAAATACTATAAAAAACAAATTTATATTGAAAAATTAAAAAGACAGCACTAACCCATATTTAACCGTGGTTGTCACAACTATCTAAACTGTTACGCACACGTGTTAGCGTTCATTGTCTTTTTCGTTACGCGTAAAATGCATTAGTAACACAGGATTCAAATACGCGACTATCGTCCCTATATAATTTATAATTTTTATACAATAATATTTATGAGTTCACGTTAATAATTAATGGGGTTAAATTTTCTGTAACTGTGGATCTCATTTTAATATTACTCAAATTCTTCATGGGACTAGTATTATCTGTGATTAACTTTGTAAAACGAATACAGATTAAATAGATTTTGTTTTTTAACCGACTTCGAAAAAGAAGGAGGTTATATGTTCGGGTGTATGTATTTTTTTTTTTATGTATGTTAATCGATATCTCCGTCAATTGTGAACCGATTTTAATGATTCTTTTTTTGTTTGATTCGGCTATACTCCAAGGTGGTCCCATATAAATTTGAATAAAATATTCAACCCCTAAGAGGGTTAAATATCGTTTATTTGATTTTCACCCAGTTCGTGTCTACGTATTTTCGTGTACTTGAAAGTGATTTCAACAATTTTATTTGAAATTTGATAACTGGGAATGGTGTTCTTGAACATAAAAAAAAATCCAACCATAAGGGTTGAAAATAAAGGGATGAATAAAGCTTATATGAATAAATGAACTTCCCCATAAGCTAATTGTAATGAAAACTTGGAACAACCTGTTGTAATGATAAGAATATCATTTAATCAATCCTGAGTTGATCATGAAAATGAAGAATGGAACTTCTCAACGGCTTACAGCAGCTATCTTGTGTTTGGGTACATAAGACTCGTTTGACGAGGACTTACATGTGGGGTTATGACTGTTGAGGCAATTTCCGTGAAACGGACATTAGGAAAGATGAGGTTCTGAAATTCGTTCACAATCAACCTAATTTGACCAGTTGGATCTAGTACGGTGTAATATCATGTTTGTTTGTCAAGTTATGAACTTATTTTATAATTAATTAGAACCAGATAAATATATTTATATACACTAAAAATGGAAAAATAAAAATTTTTACAAAAAAAAATTGAACCGACTTCGATATCAAAACCCATACGGCACTGAAAAGCGAAAAATAAATACATTATTAATTCAACCAAATGAAATAAAATATGAATATTTGCGCTACCTAATAATATATTGGAAGTCTGTGCCAACCTAAATTTCTAATTTGTTGTAGGTATAAAAAAGTATATTACACTATACAAATAGACGCGAGAGTGGACCTAAACGTTGTATGTAGATGATATGAAATATGGTTGGCACCGATTTCCAATATATTATTAGGTAGCGCAAATATTCATATTTTATTTCATTTGGTTGAATTAATAATGTATTTATTTTTCGCTTTTCAGTGCCGTATGGGTTTTGATATCGAAGTCGGTTCAATTTTTTTTTGTAAAAATTTTTTTTGAAGTAAAACTTCTTTAAGCGCAACTAGGAGGTAACTGGACGACAATGCAACGGAAGTCCGTTACGGCAATATAGTGTCACGTTTCTGTACCGTCCAGTTTTTAAATATTTTTGATTTTGTCCATAAACAGGTTATAAACAAACCAATCAAAGACTTTGAAATAATAAAAATCACACAATAGAATTAATTATGTATATATAGGTGCGCAACCGTGCTGCCGTCTGGTTTCAATGTAAGAAAGTAACAAATTAAATCGAAGCTTCATTTTCTGTAGTGCCATCTATCAGCTAAGTCGGAACTTAAATAACAAGTTTTTATTTAAAATAGTAGAACTATTCTCGGAGTGCCAGTGGCAGCGACAATGCAATAATTTTACCGGCTTATAGTTTTTATTTCGCATTATCTTCTGACCAACTTCATCAATTAATATGCTGTAAAAATAAACTTTATCTCCATAGAATTTCCATGTTGATTTATTCCATTTATTATTTATTTCCATTTGTAAATTACACGTAAATCCTGCATTCAAACTTAACATAACGAATACTTAATGATTTTTTTTTTTTTTCGAAATGTCTACGCTATTGACCCAGCAAGGTCTTGACAGCTTCACCGGACTACTAAGGCGAGCGCTTAAGGCACTCAGCCGATTTTATTTTGGCAACCAGCTCAAGGGTGCACGGCATACCTCGGCTTGGCTGTTGCCTGTTGCATGCAAGATCGCGACCTATCTTAGCCAACCTAGCTAACTATTCATATATGTATGAGTTGTTGAAACGTATATGTGTACCAAGCATACACGCCTCAACAACTCCTCCATATATTTATTATCGGAAAATTAAGAGTTTTTCAGTTCGATGAGGGAAAAAAGTAAACCCTTCCACTTTCATGTGTAAGCGTGTAGGCGTGCACGTGTGTGGGGGTGATCTTGTAGTGTTGTAGCAGTGATGTATATTTGTGTGTCACCGTATCGCGCAAGCAACGCACTCAAGGGCTCCCTACCGAGGGATTGAACTTAGGCTTGAGCCACTGCCGTGGGAGGCCTAATCGGGTGTGTGGGAGCGAAATTAACCCCCAGACCACGGCGGCGTGATCTGTGGTTACGCGGGCGTGGGCGTGAGCACGCTCTGTTTCGAGGGACAGGCTGGTACTGATCGTTCGCTGACGTGATTAAATCAGGAGGGTCGGTAAAAATGCATCGCGGACGTATTTTATAACGCGCAGCGTTAGCTACCGATTCATAGTTTGCGGCGGATACCACTAACGGATTAGGATGATTCGCAGCTTTTTCAAAATAACTAATCGTAAGTGATTTTACGTACGCCCAGATAGAAGGGATCTCTAGGTCTCTATGGAGATTTTTACTTTACTTTACGTAAAACACGATTTTGGAGAACCTGCAGCTTATGAAAGTTATCTTTGGACATATGCGCAAAAACGGGGCAGCTATATGTCATCACGGGACGGATACACGTCTTATACAAAGTGAGCTTGTGTCTGAGGGACATCTTACTCTTATGACAAAGCAACGGATGGAGGCGACCCAAGACCATAGCGGCTTTGTTTCGCACTCTGTCTGTATGTGAATTGAACTTTAAATGTTTATCTAATGTGACACCGAGATATTTGACCTCTTCGACCCAAGGGATATCGATTCCGTATAGCCTGATGGGCTCAAATTTATTAGCGCGTTTCGTGAGATCGAAGAGTATTGCGGCACTCTTATCGGGATTAACTTCTATGCGCCATCGACGAAACCATTCACCGAGAGTATGAACGGCTTTTTCGATGCGCTTCATCTTAATGAAATGATAAGATAACGCGACACTTCTTGTGAATTTCTTGCGCATGTTTGGATAAAAGCGCAATGACGTAGCACCATCTATCATTCAACAACACAAATAATTATAATTGTTTCGTTCTGTTTAAATACGATCGACAGTTAAATCATATGGATATTATTCATACAAAATACTAAAATCACGTAAAATATGAGAGGGTGGGGTTAGGATGATGAAAATTTGGAGTTGTGCGTATTTTTAGATGTCAAATGAAAAAAGTACATAAAAAAGTTTGTCAAAAAAGTAGATTTTGTATTCTTGATATAGACATTCTAATTAATAAGACGTATGAAATATACTTTACAACATATTCTCATACCTACCAAATGTACGTACAAAAAAGTCATAAAAATCGGTCGAACCGTTTCTGAGGAGTTCAACCGCAAACATCGTGACACGAGATTTCTTTAGATCAGATTCATTTCTTTTGTGTATTTTGAATCTTATATACTCTAGTAAAGAATTTTCTAGATTTTAGGCCATTATTAAATGGGTAACATTATTATATGCTAGTTTTCAGTAAACACTCCACTGAGATCTTATATGAACTTGTAATGTTTCCTCGAAAAGCGACATTATTCAGCCTTGTTTAACTTTATTACACGTGTTTCTTTGTTAAAACATTTTGTTCAGTTCGCTACCAAAATATCTTGGACGAAAATAAGATAATGAAAACAAAATATGTAAATATAATAATAAAATTGGCTCTAGTAATATTACTGACAATACAGTCATTTATAATTATTCAATCCACAATACATATGTTTATTAAAGAGACATCTATTGACAAGTAGATTGTTGTAATAATGGCAACCAAAGTGACATCTATTATTTTAATAGGTGAACAAAATTCATGGTAATTTAGTACTTGCAATAATAATTTTGTAAATTATAGTATTCGTTTCATGTCAAGAATATTATAATTTTGTTATAAGAGTTACAAAATAGGTTTTTATTATATATAAACTAAATTTATATCATAGAACGCATGTTATCGTATGAACGCATCTATTACTTCTCCAGTCAAAGTTCGAGAAGCTATATCGTTATTTAAAAAAAATAACGTCATCCAATAAAGTTTGAATTTTCATCTCACCGGCCAAATACGTTGTTGTGATTGGTCGAGCGATTAAACAGGTGCTATGCGTCATCCGCCATAGCTTTGATTGAATTTCGTGAAAGCGCTTTGTAAACGATTTCTTAATTGTTTTGTGATATAACAGTTTTATTGTGAATCAAATGTGTTTATAGAAATGACTGAGTGGTATAAAATGAAGACCAGTGCAGATAACAAACATAATTCATCGGAATTGTCCGTTGATACTTCAAGCGACATGACAGATCCTTACAACATATTTTCTGATAACTTGAGCCCCATCCCGGCTTCTATTGTGCCGAGGAAGTTGGATTTTAGTTCTTTCGACGATGACGACTTGCAGGGTGCATCCCCTGCGCCTATCTCTCAAAGTCCTCCTTACAAGCGAGTTAGAGCATTGAGGTATGTATAATGTTTTATCGCTTTCCCTTTTACGATTCTGGTCCCAAAATACCACGTTATACAAGAAATGTGTACCTATGCAACGTTTTCTGACTCTTAACAGATATTAAAAGACGAGGAAATTACAATTTATGATAATTGATTATATCGTTCGTTTACAAGTTACACAAATTACATAACTTACTGCTAATATGGTGATAATTACTCGAAATTTTAAACTCATTATGGATGTATGCGATACTGGGTATTTGAAAAATTAGAAGTTATGTTCCAAATACATAAAAGCTATTGAATAATTGTATCTTTTACTATTTTGATTATAACTACTAAGGGTGTGTTGAGAGCCTTTTTATTTCTACGCTAACAAAGTATTTGTGATTTAATAGTATGTGTAGGGTATTGTAAACTGTATGGTGGTCTTGGTTACCAGTTTTTATAGGGTATATTTTGTACCAATTGGTTCTTGATTACTTCATCAAGTTCCTTAACCGTAACTCATATTGTTGTACAGTTTCGTCCATCAATATATACATATTTCTGAATAAATTCATTCATAAATAATATTTGCGTTTGGAACAAAATATTGTGTTAGTGTACCAATTGGTCCCTGATTACTTCATCGAGATCCTTAAACTCACAATACTTTCCAGCGTTCCTCAACCGTAACATATATTGCTGTACAGTTTCATCCATCAACATGTCCATAAATAAATAAATAAAATTTCTGAATAGTCTTTCATAAATTATATTTGTTTTTGGAACAAAATATTGTGTTAGTTACTTAAAGTTTTAAGTATTTATATAGATATTGTAGTACTAGTTCCTAGTATTTACTGGCAAAAACTACGCTCCGGACAGGTAAAGTTTAACTGTGACTTTGTATAAATCATATTTGAATGTGTAGTTCAGTGAAGCTGTTAAGACCTTGCTAGGCGAATAGCGTAGTCAGTTCAAGAAAAAAAAAATTGAATGTGTTATAGTCCAGTGAAACTGCTAAGAACTTGCTAGGACAATAGCGTTGTCAGTTCCAAAAAAAAATCTTTGAATGTACAGACTGTACATTCAAATAATGCATAAACAATCTCCTGAATCTAGCCGACCTTGAAGTATACAGTATATTATAACCTAGTTATACTTTCTAATTTCATTTCCATAACCAAAGTAATACAGTAACTGTATAATCAATTTATTTAATTATACTGTATCTTAGCTTTAGTGAATAACATCCCTTTAATTTTACAGGTATTGTCATTATTTATTAAAATTAACAAAATTAAACTTTAATCCGATTGTCTATTTTTTAATCGAAACATCTAAGCTTGCCTTTATGTATATCTGTGGGAAACACAATAACTCAGTCTCAATACAAAATTATTTTTCTTCATTTTTTAATTACATTTTTAACTGGTTCCCTTTGTTTATGACACTACCTGGCACAGACAGCGCGCACTCTGTATCTACATGACATTGGCGGAATTGTGTATTGCTTACACACGGTGCCATAAATTAAAGAAGAAGAATTATACAATTTAATGTACCGATCTGGTACCAACTGATTTCTTCTCCTTTTTTTTAATAGCAAAGTGTGTGTGTACACAGTTTTGCCCATGTCAAGTGAATAGAGTCATAAACAACGGAGGTTAAAACCTCACTAACATAATCATAAAGAGTATCTTGAATAACATTTAATCTTGGTTTCATTAAAATCCTTTCACTCTATCAATAGGTTTTTGTTTTGCTGTGTGGTGCTGGCAGAATAGAATAGCACCACCCCATATCTTCCCTTGGGGTATCGTAAAAGGTGATTAAGGGAGTGTGAGATAGTACTGACCCCTTGTATTTTCTCACCGAGATACTGTACCCTCTGTCTGAGTCCTTCGCTGGTCGTAACGTCCCCGTTCCACTGGGTCCAGAAGAACAAGGACGAGTATGTACACCTGTGTTTTGCACGTACACTTGTGCACCTTAATATATCCCACGCATCTGACCGCTTCTACTACTTGACTCTGAGTACTAAGTTTAAGAGTCAAAGTGGTCGCCATGGCCGAAACCGGTCGGACCAATCATCAGTTTTTGGTACTTTCAATAATGATAGAATTAAGTATGAGAGTAGTTTTTTTTTTTTTAATGTTATAATAGGAGGCAAACGAACAGGTGGGCCACCTGATGTTAAGCGATCACCGCCGTCCATAGACACTAGCAATACCGAAGCAGTTGCAAGTGACTTGCCACCCTGTCATTGGATAGGGAATGAAGGGGAAGGATAGGGGAGAGGTTTCCGAACCGGTGGTAGTTTTTGACGTTCATAAGCGCCTTATTAGAGCCTAAACTGAATAAAGTATTTTTGATTTTGATTTTGAAGAGACATGAGTCTCCGGTACTCTCACTGACCAAACGAAACACAACAAGTACAAGCACTGTTAGTTACTTCACATCGGTGTTTTCGGCTGAAATATCTTCAGCATGGCTCTACAACTACAAAAGTAGATGTAATGATAAGCAAATGGACATAATACATTCAGATTATTTTATAAGTCACTGTTTTTTTGCATTAGGTTCCACACGGACGAAGTCATGGGCACAGCTGATATGTTAATAGAGTAGAACCTCAATAAATTAAAACTTGTAGTTAACATATGAGGTATAAGCCCCAATTCATATACAGCTCTTAATTGTATACCTATTGTTTGTGTTAACAATTTACCTTGTAAACACATGAAATCAATAAATTTTGAGAAACTCTATGTTTTGTACATTCATTCTCACTCATTGGCAGACAGTTTGTTACAGAGCTTATTGCACATGCATGTTTCAATAACTCATATACGTATATCTAGATAGCTTAGCTTAGGTTAGCTCAGATAGGTGGCGATTTTTGGACGAAACAGGCGACAGGTCAATCCGAGGTGTGCCGCGCACCCTTGCGTTAGTCGCCCAAACATCCCAAATCGACTAAGTGCCTTCAGCGCTCGCCTCAATAGTTTGGTGAAGCTGTAAAGACCTTTCCAGGTCAACAGTGATTGTTGTCAACATTTCGAAAAAAAAAAATCATTGAAAAATTTCCTTAAGTAACTGAGGGCTAATATTTAAATGATTATTTTAGGTTTAAGTATTTTTATTCTTGAACTGACTACGCTATTGACCTAGCAAGGTCTTAACAACTTCATCGGACTACTTAAGTTTGAGGGCAAGGTACACTATTCCAGATCGGTGGGTATATACTAGGTATTATATTAATTTCTCCATGTTACATAAAGATATTCGTCAGCTAAGTTGAAGGGCCTTAAGTAAAGTTACTTATGAAACAAACAAAGGTTAGAAATTTATAAAGTACAAAAAATGTATTCTAGGGATTTAAAACATATAAATATGATTATTGTTTTCCTTACAAATACTCTATTATCTATTGTTTTTTTTTTTCGAAATGACTACGCTATTGACCCATCAAGGTCTTAACAGCTTCACCGGACTACTAAAGCGAGCGCTTAAGGCACTCAGCCGATTTTATTATGGCAACCAGCTCAAGGGTGCACGGCACACCTCTGCTTGGCTGTTGCCTGTTGCATGCAAAATCGCGACCTATCTTAGCTAACCTAGCTAACTATTCATATATGTATGAGTCGTTGAACCGTATATGTGTACCAAGCATACACGCCTCAACAACTCTTCCATATATTTATTATCGGAAAATTGAGAGTTTTTCAGTTCGATAAGGGAAAAAAAGTAAACCCTTCCACTTTCATGTGTAAGCGTGTTGCGTGCACGTGTGTGGGTGTGATCGTGTAGTGTTGTAGCGGTGATGTATATTTGTGTGTCACCGTATCGCGCAAGCAACGCACTCAAGGGCTCCCTACCGAGGGATCGAACCTAGGCTTGAGCCGCTGCCGTGGGAGGCCTAATCGGGTCAACTTTCTATTGTTCAATACACTATAGGTACAACAATAAAGACCCAAATAAAAAAAGTCCTCATATGAGAATTAAACATTGTTTTATGAAATTATGAAAAACTAGCCTCTGTCTGCGACTTCGTTCGCGTGGAATAGATATTTTGGGCTAACGCTAACACGCAGCGGAAGCTCATACGAGAAAAAAAAAGCCGATTTTTAAACATTCTTCATTGTTGCCCCGCTCTCCTATTGGTCTTAGTATGATGATATATAACCATCCTCGATAAACGAGCTATGTTAACATTGAAAGAATTTTTCAAATCGGACCAGTAGTTCCTGAGATTACCTCCTACAACGTTATAAACTCACAAAGTTTACCTCTTTATAATATTAGTATAGAAAAAAACAATCTCAACTTCTCGCAAACAGTTACCCAAAATATTCATGTTAAAACATGTTATAACAGGTCACATCACTCTTAACTGGCCTCGATATATGTCGTCGAACAGGTTTCTTTCAAATATACTGTTCATTTTATAGGCACTTTTGATTTTTTTCTACATACATTCTTAATTTGAATTAGTAGGCACTTTAAATTTATATAGATAAATAAAAATTAAATTAATTTATTTTATTAAAAAAAAAAAAAAATTGAAGATGCAACAAAATTGGTGGGGGAACGGCAAAAGGACGATGGGGAAGGTGAGGAGAGGTGGGCCTCCGGCATTCTCGCTGACCGAACGAAACACAACAATGCAAGAACTGTTACTTCACGTCAGTATTTTGTGAGAGAGTGGTACTACCCCGAACGAGCCGACCCATTCAAACTGAAGCCAGTAATAACATCAGCCTGGCTCTACCGCCTACTGAATACCATTACGCTAATACCAATAGGAGCGGAATACCAATGAAGAATGTTTGAAATGTGTTTTTTTTTTCTTCTGAGAGCTTCCGCTGCGTGTTAGAGTTAGCCCAAAACAACTTAATCCACGCGGACGAACTCGTGAGCGAAAGCTACTTTGTAATACTAGTCATTATAGTTTTTTGTATCGTTTTTCGATGTTTGTAAAAGAAAGGTACTTATGTATTAAATGCATCGCGCTCGCCGACCGCTACCGCGACCGGCTCGAGTTATCTTTTTTCGCAAACTAACCTAACCAAACCGGAACGAAACTGTTTTGTTTTACTTTATGAGTCATTAAGTTGGTAATATACAAAATTCCATTGCAGCACTTATTGTTCGGAGGTGACACGTAACCTTACTTTGATCATGAATATTATATTATAGGCTATTACTGACTTCAGCATGAATGGGTCTGCTCACCCGAGGTAGTATCACCCCCTCACAGAAAACCGACGTGAAGTAACAGTGTTTGCATTGTTGCGTTTCGTTCGCTAAGTGAGAACGCCGGAGACCCACATTCCCCCTTCTCTTCCCTTCCTCCCCTCTCCCCCTCCCCCAACACAGGCTGGCAACGCACTTGCGACTCCCCTGGTGTTGCAAGTGTCTATAAACGGTGGTATCACTTAACATCAGGTGACCCACATCTTCGTTTGCCTTCTATGCCATAAAAAAAAAAAATAAGTATGACTTTCCGCGGGGAGGAGAAATCACCTCTTTCGCCCTCTGCTCTCGCCCCCCCTCAATCTTTATATAAAGATACGAATTACAAATGCAGCCCCTGTAAACACTGTTGCTCTTTTATTCCGGTTTGGTTAGATTAGGTTATACTGCGAAAAAAGATAACGGGAGCCGACCGCAACGGCGGTCGGCGAGCACGGTGAATTTAATACACAAGCACCAAAAAATGTTCCAAATGTCTAGGAATAAGTAATAAAATATAATTTTCAAACGTTTTTCGAAATGTGTGTCTGTCTGTCTGTTTGTATGAACACGCATCACTGCTAAAGTACTGGATTCACAATAAAACCACACCAAGAAAATCGTAAAGCATATCATCGCGATTAACTTAGTTTTTGATTCATTAAAATCGAAAAACTCTATTCAAAGTTATTGTAATTTTATGACGACGCTACGTAAGTACGAGAGAAAACCTAGATAAGTACTAAATGGAATTTATACATTCAGATGACTTTATCAATCACTGTTGTTTACATAAGTTTCCACGCGGACAAAGTCGCGGGCAAAGCTCGTAAACAATATAGTTTGAAGTTATGTAGATCTTGTAATCGTTTTGTTTTTGCGAAACACGTAATCGGGGCGCTCGGTTTCCGGTTCCAGCCTACGCATCGAATGCTCGAATTTCGGTTAAAAATCCGTTTAAACACAGTTACTTCAGCACAATGATGACAAAACATATGATTCGGAACAGCTGACATCTGCCAAACATGTGAAAAAAAAATACGAGTTCACACTACACCCACCGGCAAAGGTGCAGTGTGTAAAAAAACACGTTCGTAAGATTTCAACTTTGTATACGAGATGTTAAAACTCGTTTTTGAATGTGCACGTGAATTGTATTTTTTTAAGTACCTGCGTTCCAAGGTGTACAGTGAATGTCATTGTATAAATGAACTTATCCCCTCTGGTTTCTCGAAGGTTCTATTATTATATTCATCTTTACGGACGTTTGTTTGATGTTCTGTTGAAAACTTTGTAAATTGTTGTGACCAAGTTAAAAACTGATTAGCGATTATATACACTTGGTGCAATCATAACCCATACTAATATTATAAATTAGCTGTGCCCGAGACTTCGTCCTCGTGTAACCTGATTTACGAAACAGTGACTAATTAAGTCATCTGAATGTTTTTTTTTTTTTTTCGAACTGACTTCGCTATTGCCCTTTACAGCTAAAGCGAGCGCTTAGGGCACTCAACCGAATTTGTTTGGGTGACTAGCACAAGGGTGCAGGGCACACCTCCGCTTGGGCTGTTACCAAAATAACCCGAGTCTGATCTACCTAAACTATTCTAAGTTATTCATACATATATTCGTTTGTGAGCCATACAATAAGGCGAGCGCTTAGGGCACTAAACCGATTTTGTTTGGGTGACTAGCACAAAGGTGCACGGCACATCACGGCTTGGGCTGTTACCAAAAGAACCCGAGTCTGACCTAGCTAAACTATTCTAAGCTATTCATACATATATTCGTTTGTGAGCCATACAATTGAAATTACATGATTCACAAACGCTTACATGTATATTGGGAATGAACATCTGAATGTATCAAGTTTAATTACTATCGAATATTTATTTAGTAGTAGTAGGGCCACGCTGAAGCTAATTTCAGCATGAATGGGTCGGCTCGGCTGGGGTAATAACCTCTCACAGAAAACCGACGTGAAGTAACAGTGCTTGCATTGTTGCGTTTCGTTCGGTCAGTGAGAGCGGGTCACCTGTTGTTGAGCGATCATCGCCGTCCATAGACACTAGTAATAACACGGAAGTTGCGTTGCCAACCTGTGTTTAGGGGAAATCGGAGGTGAGGGGGGGGGAGAGGAGACCGGACCGAGACTCTCAATGATCGGACGAATCGCAACAATGCAATCACTGATACTTCTCATGAGTGTTTCTGTGGGTCGGGTGGGGTAATACCCCGGACGAGCCGACCCATTCATGCTGAAATTAGTAATATCTCCAGCGTGACTCTACCTCCTACACCTGATATCGATTAAAATAATCTATTTCAAGTGTTTCTAAATTGATTATTCGATTAATTGATCTCGGATAGCTATCCCTACTTTAGGCTATAAATATCTTATTTCAATATTTGTTAACTGCTGCCCATTATTAATAGGAACCTAGCACAGATTAAGAATACCTATATAAATGTCAATAAATTCCTGAAACTATTAATGCCCGGTATCTGAGTCACATTTATCTGGTCAATAATGTTATCGGTTTGTTAACTCGTCAAATTGCGTTTCTGAACACACAATCATACAATATATGTCAGTAAAACTCTAATGGCCTAGACAGTTTATCTTATGGATAACTTTGTTGAGTCAATAACTATTGGTATTTTAACCGAGTATCTCGGAAACCGGACATCAGAAACGCATTGACAGTTTATCTTATGGATAACTTTATTGAGTCAGTAAATAATTATGGTTTAATCGAGCCCCTTAGAAACCGGACATAAACCAGTTTCGATTATCTATACTAATATTATAAAGAGGTAAAGTTTGTGAGTTTGTGACGTTGTGATGTTGTGACGTTGTAGGGGGTAATCTCAGGAACTACTGGTCCGATTTGAATAATTCTTTCATTGTTATGTAGCTCATACATCGAGAATGGTTATGGGCTATATATCATCACGCTAAGATCAAAAGGAGCGGAGCACAGATGAAAAATGTTTCAAAGTCGGGACGTTTTCCTCTTTTGAGAACTGCTTCGTGTTAGTGTTAATGTATCTATTCCACGCGAACGAAGTCGCGGGCAGAGGCTAGTTATCTATATTAGTGAAGTTGGCATACGATATCGGAATCGAGAAACAAAGATGACTTCTGATATTCAAATACTCGTAAGTATATAGTATAAGATATATGGGGGTGCCAGCTTCACGCAGTATACAAAGGTTACAAAGGTAGTCATGGCAAAGGATTTCTGAGCTTCTTTTCAATAGTTCTGAAGTTCTTTGCAATATAAACAATAGTCCTTCATAATTAAAGCTATGGTAGCCCATTGAAAATCACACTACGTATGGATATATTTGTATGCCAACTTCACAAATAAATTAATGCTTTTAGATAGTCGTTATGGAATCCTGATGAAGCTAGGTAAATTTAGATTTGAAAAGAATGTTATATAACGGTTAATTAAATAGGTTTAATTGTTTTGTCTGTTTCCAGGCTCTTCGACAGCCCCCACACACCGAAAACACTATTGGAGAAGTGCTCAACTCCGTCGCACCATCCGCCGCGGACGAGGCTGTTTCCACCGAAAATCAATGTCAAAACATGTAAGAAACTGAATTTATTCATTATCATCTTCTTACCTCTATCTATCCCACCTAAGTAGAGTTTTGTAGGTGGTAGAGCCATCCTGAACCTATTACTGTTTTCAGCATGAATGGGTTGGCTCCTTCGGGGTAGTACCACCCTCTCATACAAAACCGACGTGGAGTAATAGTGCTTGCATTGTTGCGTTTCGTTCGGTTAGTGAGGGCGCTGTAGGAAGTCACTTCCCCTCCCCCTCCTCCCCCATCTCCAAACACAGGCTGGCAACGCACTTGCGACTCTGCTGGCTTTGCTTCTGTCTATGGACGGCGGTGATCACTTACCATCAAGTGACCCGCCTGTTCGTTTGCCACCTATAATATAAAAAAAGTAGTGTCGGAACATGTTTTTAATGTTGTGATGTATGATTTGCCTTAATTTATACGATCGACCGCCTCTTCAGACATCAACTTTCCTTGGGATTATTTTGTTGTACCACTATATGTTTATGATTATTATAGGTATACTAGCGGGCTCAGCGGACTTTGTCTTGCCTTGATAATCTATCTTTAAACAAGCAATTCTTGTATATTTTTATATATTCAGGATCTCGGAAACGGCGTCATCTATTTCCGTGAAACTTAGTATATAGGTAGTTTTGGGGACGATAAATCGATCTAATCAGATTTCATTCATAGACAACTTGTTTTAACTGAATTTTGAGACAATAAAAAAATATAGCTAAAATATAAAAGTAAATTTCGCCGCCGCTGTCAAAACAAAAATAGCTCAGATGGAAATCGGTTGCTTCGAAAATCCGTGTAACTGCAGATTGAATTAGAGTGACTGCAAAAGAGATATATTTTTTAATATATTTTTTTTTTAGAAAAATGTTAATTTTATGGGGCAAACCTAACAGTTTATTTTAATTTAAAGATGTTTTTCTGGGCTCGGTTGCCCAGGTACTAAAAAAAAACTTGACAAATTATATACCTAGACCCTCCTCATGAATTACTTTATTTACTGGTGAAAACTGCATGGGAAGCCATCGAGTAGTTTTTGAGTTTATCGCAAACAGACAGACAGACAGAGAGACGGACCGACGTGGCAGAGGACTTTGTTTTATAATATTTATTTATTTATTAAAGGAAGACCAACAGCATTATTTAACAAGAATTGCTACGGAAAAATAAGTAACAAAAAAACATTTACAGATCTCCACGAATAGGCACCCGGGTACATAATTATTATGTGGATTACAGTTTACTAAGCAACGCAATCAACACTTATTCAAATTTAGAAAAAAAGTCAAGGCTGTGTACCCGTCTCACTGACTCTGATTTGATACAAAATATATCAAAATTGAATATATTATTATTATCTTTATTTTTGGCAATCAATCATTTAGATTATTACTGCCATTGTCACGTAGTCAATAACATTACAAGCATCGTGCAATCACTTCAATAATAAGCGTCGTGTCAGTCAATATTCTAACAAGATGGTGGACCCTTGTTAGAACCTTCTAGGGAGTTTTTGTGGCATCTCAGAATTTCATGCTCCGTGGTATTATTTACCATTCACTTCACTTATGCACAATAAACTAACTATATTACGGAAAACACCACCAAATTTACAAAATATAAGGTCAAATAACACAAGATTATGAATAAAATATAAAATCCACTACATGACAGACTGAGACCCCGCCAAAAAAAACCAATTGAATGTATTAGTTTGCCTGTTTAAACTATTACCCGCCCGCCACAGAAATGAACTTTGACGATAATTGTTGGAAACTAATGGAAGATCGATCGGCGTATAGTGTCTCACAACTTTTGTAGAAACATTAAAACTAATATAATGATAATTACGAGGTCTGACCGGTATATCTTGTGGCTTTACAAAACTACTGAATTTACTTGTTTTTTCATCCATTTGTCTAGTGTTTTGTTTTCTTCAATGCTGCAGAGTCTTGGTCCGCACCTTCTTTTTTGCTTTTGTTTTATTGCGTAAAAAATCGTATCCGTAAACAACTATTGTTTTTTTTTTTTAATTTATTATTACTTTATAGGCTTGTGATTTCATTTAAGTATTATTATTATTATTATTATGACATAATTGCCGTTATGGCCGTTTTATTTTAGTCCTTTATGGTCCATCTGTCTAGTATTTAGTCTATATTATCAGTAATATCTCGAGAATTAACCTATTTTAAGTTTTTATGAATTAACTTAAAGAAATGTTGTAGGTAGAATAATATTTATGCCATCTTTATGTTTGCAATACTTATTTGTGTCATGTAATTTTGATTAGTAGGACGAAGCTTATCTTTAGGTCAGCTCAGATAGGTCGCGAATCGCATGTATCAGGCAACAGCCCAAGCCTAGGTGTGCCGTGCACCCTTAAGCTAGATGTCAAATAAAATCAGCTGAGTGTCTTAAGCGCTCGCCTTAGTAGTCCTGTATAGCTGTTAAGACCTAGCTAGGTCAATAGCGTAGTCGTTTCGAGAAAAAAAAAGACGAAGCTTATCATTTTATAACAAGGAAACTAATTAGAATTAAATGTTTTGTCACAGGTATGCCGTCGGGTTCCAGCCATCACCTTCATCCACCGTCAGCAGATGATGACAGTGCCATAGGCAGCCTCCCACCGGACGAGTTTGACGAGTCACGGACCACTCTCAACAAGCCGGTTGTCAATATCAACCCCTTTACCCCTGACGGTAATTAAAATGCATTATAGTATGTTATCATCCACCTACGGTTCCGCTCGTCATATTCAAGAAGCGAGACTACCAAACGACCGGAACTTTGACACTAGCTCCACAATATTAGAGATACGCATTGGTACTAGCGCCAACATATAAGAGAGACACATTAACATTACCGAACCTACTGATAAAATAACGGCAGCAAAAAAGTTAAATACATATAAAATACTCGCTTTTAAAAGTTTCGCACTAAATGCACCGCGCTTGCCCGGGCAAGTTCGCGTTATCCTTATTTCGCAAGTATAACTTAACTTAAGCAAAGCGAGACAAAAGAGCAAGATGGCGAACATTCAGAGAGCGCGGTGCATTTAAAACGTAACTTTTTTTATAAAGCAAGTATTCAATACGTATTTAACTCTTTCGTAATAACACTGCATATGTTTAACTTTAAGGATTTTTTTTTATTATCCGGACGGAACAACGTCCGCCGTGCTCGCTAGTGTTCTATATTTGTTAAGCCACCGACTACACGTCCATACATTGCTATGCTAATTGCTGTAGTATTTTTTTAATGTATGATATGATAGGAGGCAAACGAACAGGTGGGTGACCTGATGTTAAGTGATCGCCACCGTCCATACACACTTGCAATACGAGGGGAGTCGCAGGTGCGTTGGCAGCCTGTGTTGGGGGAGGGACGAGGAGGAAGGGAAGAGGAGAGGGGGGAGGGGAGGGAAGGTGTGGGCCTCCGGATCTCTCACTGACCGAACGAAAAGCAATAATGCAAGCACTGTTACTTCACGTCGGTTTTCTGTGAGAGGGTGGTACTACCCCGGACAAGCTGACCCACTCATGTAACTCATAACCAGTAGGTAATAGCTTCAACGCGAGTCTACCACCTACATAGCATCATTCAGTTCTACTGTAGTAGTGTTATTGTTTGGCATTACAATGAATGCATGTTTTCTTTATTTTTGTGACTATGATGTATTTTAACATTGAAAACTTTTTTATTTTAATATATCATTTTCAATTAATTAAACCATTTAAACAGGTCAAGCGTTGAACAAGAAAAAGCGTGCTCTGTCAAAGACTCCTACCTGGGGCGATATCACTCCGGAACAACCGGCCAAGAGGTTAAAGGTGAGTCCCATGTATCTATACAAATATTGTAAAGCTCGGTTTCTTTGTTTGGATGAAAGCGCTAATCCCAGTAACTATTACTGGTCTGATTTGAGAAATTCTTTAAATGTTAGATATCTCATTTATCGAGGAAGGCTGTGTGATTTAATGAAATATTTTAAAATAATAAAGTCTCTGATTTTGAAATATTCTTCATTGCCTCGCTTCTATTATATAGGAAAGAGGGAGGAAGGAAGGATATAAGCTATATATCACCCTAAGAACACCAAAGAAAATGTTTCAAAATTGATTTCCTTCTTTTGAGTACTGCCACTATACATCAGTGTTAGTTTAACCTGGATACTAGCTTTGGGACAGATTGGTCCCAGCGCGCTTTTTAAAAAAAAAAAAAATTCCCGCCATCGGCAAAGACATTTATTACATGTACCATATGAGTCTATAAATCTATGGTCACAATAATATATTTAATTATATTCAGATTATATATGATTTTTATATTATCATGTATTTGATATTATTTTCATAAAAATTATATCTCATTTAAAATATATTTCGTTTTTTTTTTCTTATGATCGATAAAATATTGTATATTTTCTTGAAATAAGTTTTATATGAAATAAGGAGAAAGAATAATAGTAAAGTTAATTGGCTGAAAACTATTGTTATCATATTCATTTGTCTAAATTATTCAATATTTAATTTGATATATTCATATTGTAGTAGTTTAATGTATATTTAGTTCAGTATTTAATGTAAAATATTTTTTCTAACCTAAAAGTATAAATACAATAGCTAAGTTGGACATTTCGTGGTTTAGTACAAAAAATAGTTCTTAAAAATTAAATAATAATGTAATAATACATTTTGCATAATAATTGGAATTATACATTACATCATTTATAATTATTCAAATCTTGTAATAAATCCAGTATTTTTTTAAACCTTATACTGCCAAACTGTTTGCTAACCTTTGCATCATAAGGTCTATTTTCGTTTGTATGGCGCTTAAATCTTTATGGTTTTTCACTAATACAGGTGTTAAAGTAATTGTTCGAAAATTCTAAATCGAAACACTCTTCATTAATACTCCGCTTCCTATTGGTCTCAGCGTGATGACTATAGCATTCTCCAGTAAACGAACTATCAAACGCTAACACTGAAATCGATAATAAAAATCAAGCATACCCTCCAGCTTTATAATATTAGTCGAGATATAAAATTTTTAACAAGAATTGTAAATGATAAAGATATTAATTATTTAGGAATCGAACATAACACGTTACAACGTGGAGTTCCTCGAGCTGGGAGTCATCGGTCGAGGCCAGTTCGGCAGAGTGACAAAGTGCCTCAATCGGCTCGACGGGTGTGTCTACGCCCTCAAGAGATCCATCAAGCCGGTGTCTGGATCCGCCGCTGAACGAGCTGCCCTCACCGAGGTCTACGCACATGCAGCATTAGGGAAACACCCTCACGTTGTCAGGTAAATATACTTACAATCGAGATTGCATGATTCACAAACGCATACAAATATATCGGATATGAAACGAATCGGTCGTAACTACTCGATTCAGTTCGATAAAGGGAAAAATAAACCCCTTCCACCATATGTGCACAGTGTGCACGTATGTGAGGTGATCTCATGTGTGTATAAGTTATGTTGAGGTGAGTTACTGTATCGTGTTAGGTGCGGGTGCAAATTTTCCGCAAAAATTTCTACCACAAACTAGGTTACCATCCTTTCACACATAATACACCTTAAGTAATGCAATTAGAATGCAGACGTCATGTTTTGAGAATTGTGCGCTCATTTCACATAGTATCACGTCACTCGAGTCTTTGAACGTTTTGAACACTGCTTCGTTAAAATAACTTTGAATATAATTTGCGTAAGGTTGAATTTTCATAAACATAATTATTTATAGTATAATCATGACCTAAGTAAGTAAGGCACATTGGTGAGTTTTTGGGGACAGTTGAGCGTTACTTTCATTAGGGACTACATCTTGGGTTTTTGTATATTACTGATAAGTAATTACATTTAATACATATTTGATAGAACGAATTCCGTACGTACAGTTGCATAGCAAGGAAGAAGAATAAGATTACCAAACTATTAAAAAAAAAAACAAGAATATTGCTAGTCAACAACCAATTTTACTCGTTTGATTATAAAAACTCATATACCAGGAGAATGTTTAAAGGGTGACACCTCTCTACCGTGTGGTAGTATAATAATATCAACACAAAGACTGATAAACTACAAAGAAAACCTCAGTAATAATTTGTTCTAAAACTTTTAAAAATATGTGAACGATACTTGTAAACGTAAAAAATCATGCCTAGGTTCAATGAACATTTTAAAGGGGCGCTTTTCAAGGTTAATCATTACGTAACTGCTTATCGTGGGAATGCCGCACGGTCTAATAAATGGAAGCGGGGCGCGGTTCGAGGTGCGGTATGCGATACATTTATTACACGACTTCATAATCACTTGATGTTCAGTATATATAAGTTATGCGTTTCTAGAGATAATTAGGTCAAATATTAAACACCTATTTTTTTTTTATTGATTTAGAACCAGACACGACTACTTTGTAACCCCTGAGAATATTGCAACTCGTTAACCATTCACCCGGTATAATCCGCAAGTAATAATTAGTATTTAAGATAATAGAAAATCACTACAAAGAGATAAATAGACGTATGATCTATGTACTTTTTTATTTAACTTATATATCTACAAAAGTATGTTTTCATAATTATTTCTGAAATACTCCCGCCACAATATTCACGTCAGTAATGACGTAGAATGTACTAGGTACCTCACATAATTGTAAACAAAGCTATTGTATTTCGTTATGAATATGCCAAAGTGGTAAATTCAGGCCAATGTTTCGGAAGGTGTGACGTCACACGTTGTGCTTTTTATTGAATATAGATAAATGTTTTTAGGGTATTATTCTAAACCTACGTAGTGCTTGTTCCCATTAAATAAACGGTTAAACACAAAATAGAAAGAGCTCGGTGGTGAGCAAATCACCCAGATAAGAAATGAGTACTTCATTGAACTGTCTTTTTTTAATTTTATTTTTGGAACCAATCTTGCAGATCATTACTGCCACTGTCAAGTATTACGTGTGATTACTTTAATAAGATGGTGGCTCTTTGGCAACACTTTCCAGTGAGTTTTTGTGGCATCTCAGAATGTCATTCGCTGTGGTATTATTTTTCATTCACTACACTTATGCACAATAAATTAACTATATTACGTAAAACACCTCCAATTTTACAAAATATAGAGTCAAATAACATAAGATCATAAATAAAATATCAAATCTACTACATGACATACTAAAATCCCGCCAACTCTTGTTAGAATATTGAAATAATAATACGACGCTTGTAATCATCTATATATTAATATGTGAAGCAAAAAGTTTGTACCCCTTTTTAAGCGATTTCCGTGAACGCATGGACTTGAAATTTGGCATAGTTACAGTTTATATGACGGAGAAGTGCAGAAAGCTAGTATTATTAACTACACGACAATGACAGTAATAATCTGAAAGATGGGTTGCCAAAAATAAATATATACAGTCCATGTTGAAGTTACTGAAGTTTTGTTGAATCGCTGTTTCATTGAAGAAATTGCCCACTGACTCTTAAAAGTTTAAATGTATCATCCCTACTAAACCCTCGTTTTCCTTGTTTCGGAACAGAGACAAGCGTACAATATCGGTCATCTGTTGTGTTCGTTTGAGATATGCCTGCACGCTTGTCCATCGGGGAAGAATTAAAGTCCGAGATCACTTGCTGTGTGAATGTGATTTGGATGAAGGAAACCTGGACCATATTTTTTTAATCGTCCAATTCGGCGCGTGTCTCTATATAACATACTCCCCAGGAGACATCCCGTCCCACCCATATGCAATTTCTCCTCTCCTTCTCCTTTACTATATATTTGTTCATATTAGGCATATATTTACTATCTTAGTTTTGTTTACTAATCCTGATGATGTATTTTGTCCTTTTGTTATTTGTTAGACGTTAATTGTGATGATGGAAATTAACTTCGAATCTTTTGTTGTTGGATTAACATTGGAGTTGTTCTTAATGTACATGACACTGGCAGACTTATGGATCTTTCCACAGAGGCCAAGGATTAAAAAAAAAAGTACTAAGAGTTGTCAAAACGTATATGTTGACAGATATTATTCTGCTTGGGCGGAAGACGATCACATGATAATCCAGAACGAGTACTGCGACGGTGGCTCCCTCCAGCAGAAGTTGGAGGAGGGTCCTCTGCCCGAGAGCGAACTCTTGCTGTTGCTGGCTCACATCGCTGATGGCTTATCGTAAGTACACAACTATCTTAATTCTAAATATCTATACAACTTTGTTATCAGCATAAAATAGATAGGCTAAGAACAAGAGAAAAGGTATGCAAAAAAAAAAATCATATTACGGCGAAACGACGTTCGCGGGGACAAATAATAAATAGATAATTATGACAAGAGAGTTTTAGACGGGATTTTAGTCTATCATGTAGTGTTTTATATTTAATTCATAATCTTGTGCTATTCAACTCTATATTTTGTAAATTTGGTGATGTTTTATGTAATATAGTTAGTTAGTTTATTGTGCATAAGTGAAGTGAATGGAAAATAATACCACGGAGCATGAAATTCTTAGATGTCGCAAAAACTCCCTAGAAAGTTCTAACAAGGGATCCACCATTTTGTCAGAATATTGATTGACACGATGTTTAATATTGAAATGATCGCACGAGGCTTTTAATATTATTAACTATGACACAATTGCGGTAAGATTCTAAAAGATTGATCGCCAAAAATGAAGTTAAAAAAAGAAAAAAATATGACAAACAGGTATATACATTCAATGCAACTGGTACATATGGACGTGAAGCCGGGGAACATCTTTATATGCAGTGGGGAGGCTCAGCCGGCACAGGATTCTGACGACGGCTACGATGATGATGAGCCCCACGCTCTACACACATACAAAATCGGTAAGTATCATCACATAGAGCGTAATTGTTTTTATAATAATATCCGTGACCTTTGTGTTATCATGATCAGCCTGTAAGAGACCCGCTGCAGATCAATAGGCCTCTTCCCGAAGGACAGTATGGGCATAATCACCTCACCAGGTGAAAGGCTAGACACTCCCAGTATTCAGCGATATGGCACTTCATGGTCACATTTTAGATATAAGATATTAATATCAAAACAGATAGTAATATAACAACAAAGAGAACCTTCGGTAAAGTTTGTAGAAGAATTTCAAAAGTATGGATAATAATTAATGACTTAAATAAACCTAGGTCGAGTGACCGTCGATAAAATCTGTGAGTGGCGACCTGTAGTAAATAACTTTCGAAAATAAAACTTACAATTATTTTCCTTCATCATAGATTGATAATGTCATAAATTTCATGCGAATTGTAAAAAAAAAAGTTCTGAGTTCGGAATTGCTATTGAAACGACATTCACACACATGGCCACCGTTTAATTATAGTAATTATTTTGGTTATACAATTATATTATATTAGCGGTTCCCGGTCCACATTGTCCCGCTCTGATAATTAAAAAAAAAATTGGTTGCCTGTAAAGTCGGTATACGGGCGAAAGTTTTACGTGACAACGACTTTGAGTGGTAAAATAATTTTCGTATAGTAGTCTCTCTCGCTCTTAGGCGGGCTAACCATGCCCGAGTGGAAGGGACGCGTGCCTCTCACTCGCTCTCATTGTGAGCGCATAACGTGAGCGGACCGTAACGCAGTTTCTTGAAGTGTCACCCGGCAAACCAATTTATAAAACGTTGTCACGTCAAAAACGCAGACAAATTATATACCTAAAGCTTCTTCGTGAATCTCTCTATCTACTGGTGGAAACCGAATGAAAATTCGTCGAGTTGTTTATAAGTTTATCTCGAACAAACAGACAGACAGGTAGAGGACTCTTTAGGAGGCAAACGAACAGGTGATATACCTAATGTTAAGCGATCACCACCGTCCATAGACACTGGCAACATCAATCCGTGTTTTGGGGGAAAGAGGGAAATGGCGATGGGGATAGGGGAAGGAAGGAGGAGAAAAGAGGGGGGAGATGATGGGAGATGAACTTCCGGCGCTCTCACTGACCGAACGGAACGCAACAATGCAAGCACTTACCACACGGTGTTTCTGTGGGTCGGGTGGTACTACCCCGGGCGAGCCGACCCATTCATCCTAAAACCAATAATAGCTTCAGCGTGACTCTATCACCTTTTAGGTTTTTTTTTTAAATATTGAATTATATTCCTATGAACAGGCGACCTCGGGCTCGTGACTTGTGTTTCTTCTCCGTCGGTGGAGGAGGGAGACTGCAGATACCTTCCTAAAGAAGTCCTCCAGGAGAACTTCTCGCAACTTCCCAAAGCTGACATATTCGCCTTTGGTAAGTTGATAAATAAATATTGTATTTAATACATAATTTTTTTTTTTAAATGTAATAAAAGAAATTAAGGAGTTTGCTATTACCAAATATAACTATGTTGTCAGCTTAGCATTTAAAATTTTCCATTTTTTTTAATAACAATTTTCTGTCTCCGGATAATGAGGTCTCTAATTAAAACAAATCTTCTGCAGGCAATTTACATATTTTAATACTAAAAAATGTGTTAAATACTTTCTTATTGTCTGTTATTGTCTAAAAAGGTAATATTGAACTTTACATAAAACCAATTGCTGTTTAATATTTGTACGTAATTTTATTATTATAAACAAAAATTAACTTATACCATGTGAAAAGTTAGACACTCGCAGTATTCTAGTATAGGGGCCGTTCAGCATATCAAGGATCCCTCATCCTTGATTTGCAAATTTTTTATAACATAGGGATTGGGAGGTCCGAAAGTGATTACGTCAGCAATATTTCTTTATTAAACCGGAACAGAATTAAATAAACGTTTACGTAAGTGTGGGGGGGGGGCGGTAAGAGCATTGCTTACTTTTGCTGACCATGGCGAGGGGTGATTAGAAATTACAAAAATTCTGCTTACGTAATACTTGAATGGCCCCATATGACACTTCAAGGTCACATTTAACATATAAAATGATAATATCAAGACAAATACTAATAAACAACCAAGAAAACCTAAGTTAACGTTTGTTCTAAGACTTTCAAAAGTATACAAAGATGTAAATAAAACAATAAACTTAATCACCAGATAACGAAGGATTACTCTTTTTTTGTTTTTACTGGTAGTCGTAACAACCGGTAATGCTTTTGAGATACAGCATTCAGCCAGAACCGTTTGTCCTTGTTCGATATAACCTGGATATTGTCCTAAACGATGTCGCCATAAACAGTGTTGACTGTATATGATTCAGTGTCACAGAGATGAGTGTGACAGTTTAATTTTCTGTGTTAAGTGCCCAACGCTGGGCGTTATAAAAGACGTCCGCGACACATTTTCACCGACCCTCCCGACGATATCACGTCAGCGAACGATCAGTACCAGCCTGTCCCTCGTAACAGAGCGTGCTCACGCCCACGCCCGCGTAACCACAGATCGCGCCGCCGCGGTCTGGGGGTTAATTTCGCTCCCGCACACCCGATTAGGCCTCCCACGGCAGCGGCTCAAGCCTAGGTTCGATCCCTCGGTAAGGAGCCCTTGAGTGCGTTGCTTGCGCGATACGGTGACACATCCATACATCACTGCTACAACACTACACGATCACCTCCACACACATGCACGCTTACACGCTACACATCTTGGTGGAAGGGTTATTTTTGTTAAATTTTTTCCCTTATCGAACTGAAAAACTCCAAATTTTCGACAAAAATATATGGAAGAGTTGTTGAGGCGGATATGCTTGGTACACATATACGTTTCAACAACTCAAACATATATGAATAGTTAGCTAAGTTAGGTCGCGATTTTTGCATGCAACGGGCAACAGCCAAGCCGAGGTGTGCCGTGCACCCTTGAGCTGGTTGCCAATATAAAATCGTCTGAGTGCCTTAAACGCTCGCCTTAGTAGTCCGGTGAAGCTGTTAAGACCTTGCTAGGTCAATAGCGTAGTCAGTTCGAGAAAAAAAATTTAATTTCCTAACTACATAAGTATAAGTCAATAAGGAATTACTTTCTGTTCAGGATTGACACTATTCGAGGCTGGAGGAGGTGGAGCTTTACCTAAAAATGGGCAACAGTGGCACGATTACAGAGATGGAAGACTTCCGAATCTGCCCAACCTGTCCAGAGAGTTCAACGAGCTATTGAAGGTAGGCTTATTGACATCTAGCTTCTGTCCGCGACTTCGGCCGCTTCGAATAATTACTTTGGACTAACGCTAACAGGCAGCAGAAGCTGTCAAAAAACAAAAAAAAGGAATGATCTTAAAACATTCTTAATTGGTGTTCCGCTCCCACTGGTCTTAGCGTGATAATATATAACCAACAGCTTTCCTCGAAAAATGAGATTATATACACTGAAAGAATTCTTCAAGTCGGACTAGTAGTTCCTGAGATTACCCCCTACAACGTCACAAACTCACAAACTTTACCTCTTTATAATATTGGTATAGATCATAATATTAATATAGATAAATGTGAATGTCGGTTAATCTGTTACACTTTCATGATTCAACTACGCACCTGATCATTATGAAATTTTGCATACACGTCATAAGGAGTACAGGAAAGGGTATAGGCTACCTTTTATATGAGAGAAAGTACTTATAAAAAATGAACGAAGACTTAAGGAATGGTCAGCCCATGACCCTAAACAGCCGCAAAAACTGTTAGGTTAAAAATACCCTTTTTTTTGGTTGCCTGTATGTATTACTCTCTTAGACGCAACACATGCCTGTGCGACTTTTGAATCGTCTTGACGCCCCCACACGTATTAATATTTGAAATATTTCTTTATTGTACCAATTTATATAAGCTATTGAAAAGAATATTGATATTGTTGTGTACTCCTATTGTTATTATTTGTTGGGACGAGTGTTTGTGCTTCCAATCTATATTAATTACATACAATACATGTTAAAATAACAGTTTTACTCAGAGTGGTCATCACCCCGAATGGAAATATTGATGAGCCCAGCACGTTCGGTTTTGTGGTTGTGACTATCTCCTACAAGATTGAATACTTTTTTTTTTAATTTGTATGTAGAAAATGGTGGACCCAGATCCCACAGCACGTCCATCAGCTGCTCGATTGAGAAGGCATCCACTCTTGCATCCATCGGGGAATAAGAGTAAGTTACAATTGAGAAGAGAGTTGGCTGCTGCGGAGATGAAGAATGAACTGCTCTCTAGGAAACTGCAAGAAGTAGCCAAGTGAGTTTATTATAGTTTCACTTTTGATTTTAATCATATATAGGTGACTTGTTAAATAGCAGCAATATTTCTTCAGGTTACTGAAAAGTCGTTTCTGGTTCTATATCAATATAAAAAAAAAAATAGGTGCTTAATATTTGACCTAATTATCTAGAGAGAAACAACATTGATATACACTAAACATCTGGTGATTTACGCAAAAACGAACTGGTGTAGTAATAAGGAAAGCAATGAATCACACCGCGCAGTCCTCACCTTGACCCGCGCCCTGCTTCCGTTTGTTCGACCGTGCGGCATTCCCACGATACGTAGTAACGTAATGATGAATCTTGAAAAGTGCCTCTATAATGGTGTTCATTGAAAGTAGATGTGATGTTTTTTACGTTAAAAATTATCGTTCCCATACTTATACAAGTTTTAGAATAAGTTTTAACTATAGTTCTCTTTGTTGTTGATTAGTATTTGTTTTGATATTATTATTTTATAAGTTAAATGTGATCATGAACTACCAAAGGATTGAAGGGTGTTAAACTTTAAACAGTTACTTAGTATAATAACATAACAATGTTAATAATAGTACCTGGGCGACCGAACGTAGCTCGGTTCTTTAAAAACATTTTTAAATTAAAATAAACTGTTAGGTTTTCCTCACGAAATTATATTTTATCTACAAAAAGAAATGATAAAAGATATCTCTTTTGTTGTCACTCTGATTCGAACTGGGGTTACTCGGATTTTCGAAGCAGCCGATCTCTATCTGCGCTATTTGTGTTTTGACAGCGGCGGCGAAATTTACCTTTATATTCTTACTATATTTTTTCATTGCCTGAAAACTCAGGTAAAAAGTCTTCTATGAATAAAATCTAGCTAGATCGATTTATCGTCCCCGAAACTACCAACATACTAAGTTTCACGAAAATAGATGACGCCGTTTCCGAGATCCTGAATATATACAAATATAAAAATATACAAGAATTGCTCGTGTAAAGTTATTGTTGTACTTTTAATGACGACGCGACTTTAATACGGAAGAAAAGTTGATAGTAATTAGACTTAAAACGTTCAGATGGGTTTATTAATCTTAGTTTCGTTACATACTTACACATACGCTGTCGGTGATTTTTTTGTAAGCATTATCAAGCTCTACAACTTTTCTCTAGAACTCGATCATATCTCTCATAGTTAAGGCAGTGCTTGTAAAAAATGTTTTCGTTTGACTGTTTTTTCTCTGACTTACTTTGCAAACCCAACTACCATAAACATTTTTTACATATATACATTTTTCGGGCTAATGCTAAAGGCCTATTATACTCACAAATAACATGGCTTTCTGTTGGTGAAATAATTTTCAAAATCGGTTTAGTAGATCCAGATATTATCCCCTACAACGTCACAAACCCACAAACTTTACTTCTTTACTAACCTCTTCATCCGCGTAGTAAAAGTTACATAGGGCTAACGCTAAAACGCAGTGGAGGCTCTCAAGAGGGAAAAATATCCCGATTTTGAGACATTTTTCATTGGTGCTCCGCTCCTATTGGTCTTAGCGTGATGATAGCCCATAATGTTCCTCGATAAATGAGCTATATAACACTGAAAGAATTTTTCAAATCGGACCAATAGTTCCTGAGATTACCCCCTAACTTCGTCACAAACTCACAAACTTTACCTCTTTATATTATGAGTATAGATTTATAGCTTTATCTCTTTCTCGTTAGAAAAAACCTAATTCATATCGTCCTAAATGCTTAAATTAATCTACAGATGTATGAAATCACTCAAACCGAACCACCCACCGAACCAGGAGTCTGCGAAGTTACGTACAAGATCAGCGAAGAGGCTGCAGAAACCGAGAGCAGACTTCCATCTCTCCGAGATGCTCCAATCTATGGGTTCCCCGGCCACCACCAGGATAGACAGACGCCTCGAGAGACGCGCTAAGAAACAATGAACCGCCATGATATAAAAAAACGGTAAATAATAACTGAACATATATACATTAATCCGTATAATTCTCGAATGTTCTTTAAGACTTCTCCGATAAAGAAAGTAAACTTCATACAAATCACTCTAAAAGGTTAAATTATATCTCTAATAATAGGATTATAGTTAGTTAAGGATCGTAATGATACTTTTTGATCAGTTTAAGAAGAAATAATAGTTAATTTATCGTACCATGACAGAGCCTTGATTTGTCCCGGTGTGAGTTGAAATGTAACCTTGTTATGGTGTTGGAAAGAGATAACGTTGCAAATTGCATTGATAATACATGTATTACTTGCCTTCTTAATCGTCTAAAGACTAATTTTTTTTTCTGGAATCATATTATTTTAATGTAAGTATATTTTTTTATGTTAGTCTAAAAAAATGTTTTGGCTAACAGATAACACATGTATTTATTGCATTCTTCAATGCCTAAAGAGTAACAAAAGTTTTTTTATTCTGGAATCATATTTTTTAACGTAATTAATTTTTTTTTATGTTAGTCTATAAATTTGTTTGGCTAACATCGTGTAATATGGTACATAATACGAAGTTATACATAATTTAGTTCAACATTATTTTAATATCAATATATACGAGATACGACGCGTTCTAATGCTACTAACAATTTTTTTTTTGTAGATTTTTTTTTTATTAGTGTAATAAACTTTTAGACTAATTTTAATTTCATATGATGTAAATGACAAGTTATGTATAATTCCGTCAATATAGTTTGAAACGAGATATGTTATTTCCGTGTAATCAATTTTCAATACACCATAACAAGGTCACTGCGGACTTCGTTACTGTTATCACGTTTCCAAGTGCCTTTATTAATATTAAATAATAATAATAATAATGTGATGTGTTTAATAACGAATTTAAGTGTAATTATAATTTTTTTTAATAATATGTCCTAAATAAAATCTTCCATTTTAGTGTCTTTTTGTGATATGTCTAGGGTTTAAGATGTTTTTTATAGTGTAGACTGGTTTTAAATATTATTTCCCCCATACATTTTTTAATATTTTTCAATATATGTATACATATTAATGAGCCTCTCGGATATTAGCCTGCCATTATAAAAAAATCTAAAATCAGACCGCAACGTCACTTACCGGGTCCAATTGTGAATCTAAACCGTTCTTGTATCCCTTTAGACACAAAAAAAATATCAAAATTTATCTAACCGTTTGGCACTTTAATCACATACATACATACAGAAAAATTAAATATATACATGTACTAGCGGTCTCTGAGGACATTGTTTTGTTTGATAATAAAAAAAAAAATCCTAAAAGCCAACCGCAGCGCCACCTACCTGGTCCAATTAATAATCTAAACCATTCTCGGATCCACTGGAACATGTACACAAAATCTCATCCAGATCGGTCCAACCGTTTTTGGAAGAGTTCTGTGACATACACATACACACGAACAGAAGAAATTTATATATCTTTAAATATAATTAATCTTCCCAATCGTTTTTTTTTTTTTTCAAATAATAACTTAAATAAATTCAATGTTAATAATGTCATATAAAACCCGTCTACACATTCAGGACTCGATCATTTTTTATTCTTAAATATATATAATCAATTATCAATTAGTTACTTATTTAACATTTATTGGGTAGTTTTAGTATATTTATGTGAGAATTAAAATATATATATTATTATTATTCATTGTATAGATGTAAAAAAAATAATCATTATTAGTCAGTAAGTATGTATTCGAATTAATAGATTTATGAATTGACAACATTAATATTGTAGTTTATATTGATTGCTGTTGATCGATTTACTTTCAGCCTGCAACACTGATGTTTTTACTCTGTATTCTTTTTTTTTTTTTTAAGACTCCGAAGTCTTTACTTAAGAATCTCCATTCGCAATACTTTACAATTCTGACGCGTGAATAATTTAGAATAATAAAAAAAATACTGAGTAATTTTGAAATTTCCAAAAATTAATAATGATCGAATTTTGAACTATAATAAAGTCCATAATGTATGTTTATTTCCGGATCTACCAATAATTCAAACGTACAAACTCCAAGCATTTCCTACTATTTTAATATATTACTTATTTCTAATCGATTTGACGGTGTCAACCGGTCCTAACCTAAATTTTAATGTTGCCAATTTATAAAATTCTCCCGAAATAAAGGGTATGATTGATTAATAATTTATGTCAAATTTAAGTAGTAATCAATAATCTTTCGTATAGGTCTAATTATATGAATAATAAAGTAAATTATATCGTTTAATAATATTATTCCTATCCATTGGTTGTGTTAAATATTGAACAATATAGTTGTAATACACGTACGCAAATCAACCTTGACTTTATAATTTTTTTTTACATATCCGAATTATAAAAAAAAATTGTTTGATTAATATTGATTGAATTTAAAAATTCCATTTTTAAAAAAATATCGAAAGTCGAACTTTTTAATATTCACTTGATTTTTGTAAATGTCTTTTTTTTTGTGTATGATATTTTTTTAATATTTTTATGCGGATTTAATATTGTACTTTAACAAATTTGTTGTTTTTTTTCCATCTCGTTAATTTCTTAATAGACAATATTAATTCTTATGGACATGGATTTAAGTTTTTAGTTTTTCTTATGTTTACGTACGCCACTTCGATAATTCTTTATTACAGTGTTGCCAGTTTTAATATTACATCGGTTTGTGGAATATATACTTATATATATAGATCATAAAATTATTCAAAACTAATACAACTATATTTATTACTAGCCCTAGTCCGCGACTTTCGACGATGTTCGCGTTGAATAAGTTACTTTGGGCAAACGCTAACACGCAGCGAAGCTCTCAAGAGGAAAAAACGATTTTGAAATATTTTTCATTGGTGCTCCGCTCCTATTGGTTTTATCGTGATGATATATAATCGTCCTCTATAAATGAACTATATAACACTGAACGATTTTTTTTTTCAAATCGGACCAGTAATTACTGAGATTACCCCCCTACAACGTCACAAACTTTACCTCTTTATAATATTAGAATAGATGATTGTAGAGAATCTAATTAATTTTTTCAATGAAATCAATAGAAAAAATTGCAAAAAAGTGCAAACTGGGAAGAGGAGATGGGAAATGTGAGGAGAGGTGGGCCTCTAGCGTTCTCACTTACCGAACGCAACGATGCAAGCACTGTTACCTCACGTCGGTTTTCTGTGTGTCTGGGTGGCACTACCCCGAGCGAGACGACCCACTTATAATGCCAGTAATAGCTTCAGATAGAATCTAATGTCGTGATTTTCGTCCGCGATGAACTCCGAAACCAATCAATCGATCTTCATGAATGTTGGCATCTATGTATAATTTGATCCATCTTGAGAGATACGATAATTTATATTTCGATTAATGTTTTTTAAATACAAATTAAATGATCGTCAATGTTGATTATTGTTATAAATTGTAAGTTTCCTCAGTCTTGAACAGATGGCGCTTTAAGTTAGTTTGTTGTCGGAGAACTGTAGGACCGAGTGCTATAAATATATCATAGATGGCGCCACATATTAATTTTGAATTTCTTATTCAACTAGGTTTTTTTAGTGCACGTGTTTTTTTTTTAATTAACACGTAATGACTTGGTCACGGCAACACGTGGTCGCAGTACACATAACAGACAGTATGGAATCTCCCTATACACACTCGTACCGGCTTACTCGCACAAATATGCGCATCGACGAGCCCCCTAAGCGGGTTTCACGGTGGTGTCCATAGAATTCCATTCAAAGTCTGTCGTCGATACGCGTGTTTGTGTGAGTGTGGCGTTTTCGAGCGTTTGTTCGTAGCTTCCGTACTGTCTCTCATATTTACACTGTGATGTGGTCGGGTCAGCTAAACATAATAAAGATCGAAGTGGCGGATGTAACTTTAGTTTTAAACAGTATTGTCAGTTACATTTGGCAGCATCAATTTAACTGGTAACCAATGGGCGCAGCTTTTTTAATAATTAATTTTTATAACTGTAATTCAAATATATTAATCTCCTATAATAATATAAATTAACAGATTATTAACATTTATTTTACTCTATAGTTTCGGAAAGTTTTTCGAATTTCCTAGAGGAATAATTAAATGAACAGATTTTAATACAATCGGCCTATCAATTATATATTTGATACTGTCGCATTGTTTATTATGAATTGAATGTATTAGATTATAATATGATACAGTATATTAAATAGAAGAATATTTTTAATTCATCACAATGCAAAGATTTTATTTTGAGTCCTAAACTATACACAATTTTCGAGAAAATTCGCAGTATTCTATGATGTGACACTTCATGGTCACATTTAACACATAAAATAATAATATCAAAACAAATACTAAAAGATAACAAAGATAAACTCAGGTAAAGTTTGCTGCATTCATTTAAAAAGTATGGATAATAATTTAAATAAAACTAGGTTGAATGACCGTTGATAAAACTTGTCAGCGACCCGAAGTTAATAACTTTCGATAATAAAATGTACAATAAACACTTTTGTTTGTTCAAACTTCGAAAAACTATTCTTTGTTACTTGGTTGGTATCACTTCAACTTCACTCGACGGTCATTGACACTGTGCTTTAACATAGATGCTTAGAGGATTGCGTATAATTTTTGTACGTTTCTAGATAATTAGGTCAAATATTAAGCACCAATTTTTTTAATTGACTTAGAACGAGACTCGAGTACGGAGTGTCCTCCATAAATATTGCTATTGTCTAAACATTCACCTAACCTGAAAATTTAACTTTATGAAAAAATCTTAACTTTGTGATGAGTAAAAAATATAATTCCTCGAATAATAATTAAGCTTTTATATTGAATAAGTACTTCGATTTAAAATAAATATATATAAGTTATTAAAATACGGCCGCCATTTTGGCTCGATTTAACTATAATTTAACCGATCTCATGTATATTCACATTTTATAAACATTTTTTTTTTGTCACGCATCGAACTTATGTACGGAGATTTTTGATACGAGTTCACTTCATATTCTATTTAAGATTAATTTCAGTGTTAAAATGTCAATAATAACAAAATATCAATCCGACTTCAAACGAATCTACTGTAGCATAAAAATAAAAACGTGTGTAGTTTAGACGCGATGGAAGTGAAAAGTTTTAAAAAGAAAGCGAGAAAGAGCACGTATGTCTTTCTGTTTTCCAAAACACGAAGGTTAGCTAGACACTGCGTGTCACAGTGTATAATCCCACCACTCCATTGTCACACAAAAACTCACGGATCAGAATTTTAAAGCCCTTCCATAACAAATTTCGTTTTGGAATTGCTCCAAAACGTCTATGACCATAGTTAGCTATACAAATTAAAAAAAAAACTTATACAATTCGGCCCCTAAGAAGGCGCTTTTGAACGTCAAAGCTACCACCGGTTTGGAACAACAATCCTGTCATCGAGAAGAACTGATAAGAAACTCGATTTGGCTTATCGTTTCATAATACATATTTGTACAAACATGAATAGGTACCTAATATCGAATTGTTATGAACCTACTAAAATCACAGCCACTATATACTTCCTGTTCGATTCTTAGGAGTTTCTTTGGTATATCTTTAAAATCCAAGGTCCAATGCTAATGGAATTAAAATGGAAACCTCCTCGAAAATATCCTCTGGGGTCATTCAAGCATTACGTAAGCAATTTTTTTGTAATTTCTGGCCGCCCCCTTACCCTGGTCAGCAAAAGTAAGCAATGCTCTCAACCCTCCCCCCATATACATATCCATTTATATGAGTATATTGTTTTTTTTTAATTTAGTAATTAAATATTGTTGACGAAATCACAATCCAGACACCCCAATCCCTATGTCGTCAAAAATAAGCAAATCAAGACCCCCCTCCCATCAGTGCTTACGTAATACCTGAATGACTTCTCTCACGAGAATCGAGTACAAAGTATCATCCATAAATATTGTTAATGTCTAAACTTTCAGCTTGTTTAAACGGTAACTAAACATTGGATTAATTCTCTAACATATTAAATAATTTACACCACGTGATCTTGAGCGAGCGTCTGAATGTAACTTATGAATATTAATGCTTCTTGTTAAAATTATTACTTTTTCTAATCTAATTATTATTTTGATATTAAAATTTCCTAAGTCTCCGATACGATAAATCGTGTCATATAAAGCATTTCGTTTATATTAGAATCTTTATTATAGAATTGTGGTTTGGAGGATTCCGTCCCACCGATTTCAAGGTATCCTCCGACTGTTGTGATTTTCCGTTATTGTACTATCTTACCCAGTTTGATGGTTCTTAATAAGTTTGATCACTTGATACGCCAAGGATATTGTGACAAAAAAAATAGAGAGTAATCATATATTATTTATTAATTAAATAGCACAGTCTATTTTAAAATGTCTAATATACTTGCTAGCCTTAATTTATGTTTCAATTCAAGCTTGGGCGCAATCTGACAGTAAAACGGGGATTCCCCTAATATAGATTTCACAAATTAGACATACGTTCTAGAATCAACTAAACACTTGATTTGTTTTTAATAGACTATTAGTTTTTTTTAAATATCATCTAACAAGAATAATGTTGGGGTTCTCTAATCTTTTTGTTGCTAGATACAACTTTCTAATGACCGATCCTGGTCAAATGTAAATTAAGATTCATATCTGGGTGTATAAAAGTTAATGCAAAAGTTTGTTTAATGTCAAGACATGATTTATCGTATTCTTGATGAAAACTGTTTAACACTGCATTTTGTAAATACGACATATATAAGTGGATTGTTTTTGTAGAGGAATTTGTGTGATTGACCAAAGTTGGATAAATTCGAATGTTAATGTGAATAAAAATGTTTTGTATATTTGCTATTATTGTATTGAATAAATGTGCTTGTTTCAATTATCATGGGTTGTTTTAATTCCCTTGTGTTGCCCACTATAACGGAATGATTTTAGAGGCGGCCAACTATTACCAAAGAGAACATATACAAGAGTAATGGGGTGCATTGGAGTAGTCTGGAAAATGGGTATATTCCGAAAATTCTAACAACCGTTTTGATTTATACTGTTAGAAACACATATTAATTACAAAGAATAAAGGGTACCGGCCAATTTAGAATATAAACTTTTAAGAATAAACTCTAACAGTTAATAACATAAATAACCTATACGAGTTTGGATAGAGTTCCATACTACGAAGGCTACCAAAAGGGTAAGTCAACACAGCGAGCGCCGCAGGCCGCTGCATAAGAAAGGCCGTCGCAGTATAACTACCATACATTTCATTTATTTCCAACAAAACTATCTGGCCCGGAACATGTCACATGCTGGTAATAAAAATACCTTGACAAATTATATACCTAAACCTTCCTCATTAATCACTTTATCTACTGCTGAAAGACTTAGCAAAACCAGTAACAGTTTTTTAGGTAATGGTGTTAGGTTTATTAATAGTCCCAAAGCATGTTACCGATTTGCCGGACTGCAAATTTAAGCGCCATGTCAAGCGGGCTTTAGTGTCAAAATGATATTATAGAGTGGATCAGTATGTGAACGACAGTGATGTCTGGAATTGGCTCCTCTCTGTGCATCCACTATAAACTTCACAATACAATCATGATGTATTGGAAATATATATATATATAAATGCATCCGATTGAGTTTCTAGTTTTGACGTTCATAAGTGCCTTATTAGGGCCTAAACTGAATAAAGTATTTTTGATTTGATTTGAAAATTTTGTGAAAATCTGTTCAGTAGTTTTTGAGTTTATCGCGAACAGACAGACAGGCGTGACAGAGGACGTTGTTTCATATTATGTCATGATAATATAAATGTTTAAATACATAATATATACCCTCCCGGGGGAGAGAGTGGGTAATGTCCGACTCGCACGGATTAACCTGGATACTAGCTTTGGGACAGATTGGTCCCAGCGCGCTTTTTTAAAAATTTTTAAATTTCCCGCCATCGGCAAAGACATTTAGTACATGTACCATATGAGTCTATAAATCTATGGTCACAATAATATATTTAATTATTCAGATTACATATGGTTTTTATATTATCATGTATTTGATATTATTTTCATAAAAATTATATCTAATTTAAAATATATTTCGTTTTTTTTTCTTATGATCGATAAAATATTGTATATTTTCTTGAAATAAGTTTTATATGAAATAAGGAGAAAGAATAATAGTAAAGTTAATTGGCTGAAAACTATTGTTATCATATTCATTTGTCTAAATTATTCAATATTTAATTTGATGTATTCATATTGTAGTAGTTTAATGTGTATTTAGTTCAGTATTTAATGTAAAATATTTTTTCTAACCTAAAAGTATAAATACAATAGCTAAGTTGGACATTTCGTGGTTTAGTACAAAAAATAGTTCTTAAAAATTAAATAATAATGTAATAATACATTTTGCATAATAATTGGAATTTCACATTACATCATTTATAATTATTCAAATCTTGTAATAAATCCAGTATTTTTTTAAACCTTATACTGCCAAACTGTTTGCTAACCTTTGCACCATAAGGTCTATTTTCGTTTGTATGGCGCTTAAATCTTTATGGTTTTTCACTAATACAGGTGTTAAAATCCCATGGGTGCCCACTACCGCCATGATGGGGGAAAATCGATGGCGAAGCAATCCACATGTCGCACCGGCAGCCGGCCCAGAAATAAAGATCCTGGGCCTCCCGCGCCTTTACTGAGCTTTTTTTTTACATTGGCAAATCCCTTATGGATACACCACCCTCCCGGGGGAGAGAGTGGGTGATGTCCGACTCGCATGGACTAAAGCCCCATGGGTGCCCACTACCGCCATATGAGGGACAAGGAATGGCGAAGCACTCCGCATGTCCTCTGGTGGCCGGCCCAGAAAGAAAGATCCTGGGCCTCCCGCTAAAGAGAGACAGCCTGGCACGCGTAGACTGTCTCCCAGACGGCCGAACCAGTGCAATGGAGAGACCAGCCCCCCGACTGATCTCCCCTTGGTCCGGCTTACTGACCTAACCAAAGCTAAGCTACGTATCCATACTAATATGAGTTATTGAAATATATATGTGTACCAACCATACATACCTCATTCACTCTTATATCTATTTCGTGGTGGGTAATTTTTCTAAACTAACTCATTTATATAAGGGAAAAAAAATTCCTTCCACTTTCATGTGTAAGCGTGTGTGCGTGCACGTGTGTGGAGGTGATATGTGTAATGTTGTTGCAGTGATATAAGATTTAGTGTCAGTGTATTCGCGCGAGCAGTGTACTTAAAGGCTTCACACCGAGGGAACGGGCCTAGGCTTGAGTCGCTGCCAAGGGAGCCTAGTCTGGTGTGCAGAAGCGAAATTTACCCTCAGACCACGGTGGAATGATATGTGGTTACGCGGGCGTGTGTGAACACGCTCTGTTTGGAGAGACAGGGTGATACTGATCATTCGCTGCCGTTACTTCATCGAGAGGTTTGGTAAAAATATGTCGCGGTCATCTTTTACAATGCGGAACGTCAGGTACGGTTTCGTAATTCGCGGCGAATACCACTAACGGACTGAAGTGAGTAGTAGTAAGTCAACTTCAGAATTGGTGTTGGTCCTTCGGCTGTCCTATTGGATGAATATTATTACTACTCTGTGATACGTAGTTTTGGCGGGGTTTCAGTTTGTCATGTATAGTGGATTTATATTTTATTCATAATCTTGTGTTACTTGACTCTATATTGTGTAAATTTGGTGGTGTTTTATGTAATATGGTTAGTTTATTGTGCATAAGTGAAGTGAATGAAAAGTAATACCACAGACCATGAATTCTGAGATGCCAAAAAATTTCCCAGGAAAGTTGTAACAAGAGAACCACCATCGTGTTATAACATTGAAATAACCGCACGACAATTAAATATCGATCTCCTAACTTATCCTGATAATTTTAAACCTAACTTTAACTTTATCAACTCAACACTTGGAGATATCAGAACATTATTTTAATGATTATTTGAAGATAAAGAAGATAAAAAATGTCTGAAATATTATATAGAAGATTTGGCGCGTATGCCTTTATATTAACTTGAATATATAATAAAACTCACTACAGAATATACAAGAACCACATATTATATTGACAACTTCGGAATTGGTAGTATGGATTAATTCCTTCGCCTGTCCTATTGGACGAATATATATTAAAAAAAACTCTGTAGTACTACGAATCTGTATGTAGACATAAATAATTGGCGATAGGGTTGTTGATTTTTAAAAACATTGAATTATCGATATTTTTGCAAATATCGAAAATTTAATATGTCGCCTTTAATAAATAAATCAATTGTAATTCAACTTAACTATGATTTATATATATCTGTTAGACAATTTATACTATAAATGCTTTGAAATGCTACAATATACTTCTAAAGTCCACTAGCACAAACGTTATTTAAATCAAATTGATCTTAATTCTCATCATTTTAGTTATAGTTCGGTGAAGCTGTGAAGACCATTCCAGGTCAACAGCGATATCATATCGAAAAAAAATCATTTTTGTTTTATCTAAGTAAGATAATTTTTTCAGTTCACCAGTTACCAAGTTATTTATGTCGTGATAGGCTAGTGGTCTGACCGGTGGAATATCATTTCGAAGTCTGCAGGGTCGAACACTGGCATGTGCGAATGATTTTTTTCTTAATTTGCATAGATTTACTGATTTAAATTGGTAAACCATAGGTTTTGTTTTATTGAAGCACGACAAAGTGACTGCACTATGCCTGATGGTAAGCATAGTACAATCCAAAAACAGTGGCGACCACCGAGAGACAGATCATCCATCGTCGGTCGCCGCTGTCATGCCGGCCATAATGACGAAAGTCACCCGGTACTGGATATGCACAGGCTGATCACGAAACGCGACGCGCAAAAGCGAGTAACTATGATGGGCTTTTCGCCATGTACATGGTGGTTGCGATCCAGTCGGGCTGTAAAACCCTACCACCCCGCTATCGCCATTGCCTCGTTCGTTGATCAGCAGGGTGCAGGTGAGGTTGGCTTAGGTGTCTCAAGTCTTAAGATGTTACTCGACACCACTTACACCCCAACTTATGTTAATGGTTAAGGAAAACATCGTGTGGAAACCTAAACCTGAGAAAATTTTTTGTAGTACTACTGCGAAACATATAACTGTGGATTTCTCAGAGTTTAAAATCGCTAATAAGTCATGGGTTGGCGTGGTGATTATGCCCATATTTTCGTTCAGAAAGAGGCCTATGGTCCTACAGTAGGCTTACAGGATAATGATGATGATGTTGATGTACATTATTAAGTAAGAGTTTAAAAAAATACTCGTTACTCCATACGTTTAGTTGTTTTACTATTAAAATTACTATTACCAGCCTGATCCAAATTCCGGTACCTCGGTGCATTTTTCCAATACGATGGCAGCGTAGACAATGAAGTGAAGAATAAGTTTAATGCAGGATGTAGAATATGGTGAAAGATTTTTGGGGTATCTTGCGATCCACGAATACCCTTTTTTTTCTCGAACTGACTATGCTATTGGCCTTATTTAGGGCCTTCACAGCTTCACCGGACTACTCACGAATACCCTTGAAACTCAAGGGAAAGGTATGTAAAATTATTGTAAGATCAATCATAGGAACGAAACGGATGAGAAAAAAACGGCACGCGACAGAGATGTGATTTGTGTGTGTTTGAGATGTTATGTGAGATGTGTGTTATAACTAGAATCAATAGAATTAAAATAAATACATCAGATGAAGTTTAAAAATATCACCAGTGACGAAGAAGTTGAAGAGTAATAGTTTAGCATGATCCGGGCATGCCATAAAGAGAGATGAAAGACATATATCTAGAATAGTTTTACGTATATTGGTCAACAGATGTAAGAGTAGAGAAGAGTGAAAAAGGTATGAATAAAATGTGTACAAAATAACATGTATATAAAAGGTGTGAAATCTGAAGTTATATCTGACAGAGGAGTGTGGAAAAGGAAAATATGTTGTATCGACTCAACCTAGGTGAGACAACGGTAAGAAGATATTATATATAATAAAAAATATCGATATCTTGCCTAAAACAATATTACTTAAAAATATGCATATTTTATGATATAAATATCGATACTTCATTATTTGATAATAATATTATCGAGATTTTATAACAGTTCTAATGTAGGTAGGTAATGTAGGTACATAATATCAAATAGGAAGTATCAATACTGTACTCATCATTAGTATTGAAAAAAAGTTTTAATACTTCAAAGTATCGAGTACTTTTCATGGGACCTAATTAGAGACACGGTAACAAACAGAAAGTATGAGTAGTATTGAAAAAAAGTGTCGTACTCATAAAAGTATCGAGTACTGTTCATAGGGCCTAATACGCATACGGAAGGATGTCAATATCACTCAGTAAGTAGTTTACGTAGAACATAACATATACAAATGGTATTGGTACATAAATTTAATACAATAATAAAAAAAAGATTATTGTAACTACACAAATTAAAAATATTATTATAAAAATGAAATTATTTATTACTTTATGGACATCTTAAAGTTCCCATTCTTCCTCTGGACAATCGCTTAAAAATATAAGTTTATCGATCCCTATTGCGATTAGCGGTTTTGGATTTTCGATATGTGACTTCCTGCTTTAGAAAATAATGTTTTCTTTTTAAATTATTCAATATTCATTCATATTATTATTAGAACGACAAACAATTGCGTGAATGATTGGTGAAAGAAAGGATAGGAACTCAACGTCTGTGAACGGATATAACAATATTGAGCTCAGTATTTAAGTTCAGTACGACTGAACTAGATGCCGTTGCCGTAAACATGAACCGTAGGTAAAATAGGTATTTTCTGTAATATATTCGATACGATACCTGACAAAAAGTACTTATTGAGTAAAAGTATTAATTACAAAGTATCGAGTACAAAAGTATCGGTATCGAAAGGAAGTGTACTTGATGTAACAAAATATCGATACTTTTTTCGTGTCCCTACTCCAATGTAGACAACACAGAAATTTCAGTATTGTCAGCAGTAATTTACAAAAATACTCACCTTAAAACAAAATTCTACTAAAAACGTTAGTAAAATTTTAACACAGAAATATACTTCTGTGTATCTTGTCAAAACACAACAGAAATAAAATATTATAATTACCATTATAATGATAATATTATAGTTTTATGATCGTAGTGAAAGTGAATTCTGTAAAATTATTACCATTTTTTTCTTTTTTTTTTCTATTGGTAATGACAGAACATTTACTTGATATAGTGACATCTAACAAATTTAATCGGAAACATAGCATAAAAGCGATATTTGTGCGTTGACTTCGAAATAATATGAGTATATTATCCTATTAAATTAAAAAACACATAAAGCAAAACAGTTTATAACATTTTTGGATCTTTTTAAATTCGTAGTGTATGGCTGTCAAAATTCCCTCATGTACGGTGATTATACAGCCTGGTAGAGTGGTAGACAACAACATAGACATGAGTAACTCAGTAAAAATCCTTGCGCTAACTCAGTAACTCAGGCGCAGTGAACTGCGCCGGCTCATTGCGCTAACTCAAAATTGCGCCATGGCGAAATAACAATAAAATGAAAACAAGCCGAATAAGCAACGCAATGCGCGCCATCTGCACGCCGTCCTCACAGGTACTTAGCACAAACTGCGTTGACTCATTGTTCGCTTATCTAGTGAGTAAAAGAATGAATAATATCGGTTATGATTGACTGTGCTCATTCAAATATTGTGTGTATGGCATACCCATAAATGACGTATTTCAATGAATTTTTGGCTTTATTACTTCACTTTAAAACACAAAATAATAACACTGTTGTATAGTAAACACAATAACAAATTAAAATAAATCAACCATGTTTTTCTTTCAACTAGTCCCCACAGAATCGATTATAGTTCATTCGTTTTGATTTCCGAACGTAAATATATTCTTTTTTTTTCAAACTGGCTACACTATTGGCCTGATGGGTCTTCACAGCTTTACCGTAGTAAGCTTTTTTTTTCTCGAACTGACTACGCTATTGACCTAGCAAGGTCAGCTTCACCGGACTAAAACCGTACTAAGCACATTCCATCATTTGTTTTACACACAGTTGTCAACTCGGACCCTGTCAATATAAAACCTTCTGGCCAAAACACTGCTTGGTTTCCATGTCATGTCATGCCATGGTATCTCTGGGAACGAATCAATGGATTCTTTCGCAAAGAATGCAGTCCAATCTGGTTCCTTGAATTATTATAGACAATATACAAAATGTCTATGTTCTCCAGCTAAAACGTAGATTATTAGAAGTATTGCAAAAGGATTGGAATATTTCCAGAAAATATAAGGACAAATCTCACGATTCTATCCAAAATGAAGTTCCCCAAAAACCCATGATTTTTTAAGTGCCCATGTCAAAGTAAGGCCGTTACTTCCTTGATCTGTTGTCTTTGTCAAGGTCATTCTTGTATACCAGTACATTTGTTAAATTAAGGATTAGGGACCATTCTCTCTGCGAATAGGGCCTAGGCGACGATTCTTCTGATCATGTTCGAGAAACAGATTCTTTCTTTTTGATGTCTTCCTTCCTTATATTCTCCGTGCTACTAACCCTTACGTGTCTTTAGTGAATAATAACCCTTTTATTTTACATGTCTTGTCATTATTTATTAAAATTAACAAAATCGAACTTTAATCAGATTGTCTATTTTTAATCGGTATGTATTTCAGGTTGACTATTTGTATATTTATGAGAAACAGATAATAACTCGGTCGGAACACAAATTAAATATCTTTGTTTTCGAATTTCATTTTTAATCAACCTCCTTCGTTTATGACACTATCTGCCACAGACAGCGCTCATTCTGTGTCTACATGACATTGATGGAATTGTGTATTGTTTACACACGGTGCCATACATTAAAGATCGAGAAGAAAAAGTATATTCAAATCTAGAAAATAAAGATACTTTACATTTCACAGAGTCGCTGTTTATAAAAAATATATTCGAATTACGCGGCCCTGCGCTGTGCGCCAACTCATTTTGAAAAAGTGAGTTAACACATCCAGCGCAGTGAACTGAGTTGGCGCAGTTGCGCGGCGCAGCGCAGTGTTACACATCTCTACAACAACACTTGACAGGTCTAAAAAATATATGTCACAACATTGGCAATAAAGTATTTGTAATATACATTCCATTTCAATGACATTTTATCAGATTTTAGTCATAAAAAACTGATTGAAATGTTATAACGTTGAATCTTCAAAGTGAAAAATGGTGTATAATTTATGTATACAGTTAACTCTGTTTTTGTTCTTACCGTATGTGATTACTAGAGAAGAAAGTGTTAAAAATGATGGAATTATATTCTACTATAATAATACGTAAGTGATTACTTCTAATATGGTTTTAAATAATGTTATTCTTATAGAAAAACTCAATCTATCTGTTATAATACATTATATAAGACTAGCAAAGTTTCATTATTGATCTTTCTTTTGTGTTCGGAGATTAACTTTATACATAATACAAACTCAAGGTTGTTATTAAAAATGTTTCCCATTTGTAATCAAAACATAATTAAATACAAGCAAGAAATCTATATATCTATACTAATATTATTAAGAGGTAAAGTTTGTGAGTTTGTAACGTTGTAGGGGGTAATCTCAGTTACCACTGGTTCGATTTGAAAAATTCTTTCAATGTTATATAGCTCATTTATCGAGAATAGTTATAGGCTATATCGTCACACTAAAACCAATAGGAACGGAGCACCAATGAAGAATGTATCAAAATGGGGTTTTTTTTCCTTTTGAGAGCTTCGACCGAAGTTGCGGGCAGTGGCTAGTTTATTGTATAATATATTCTATAAAGTTGGATTATTAATGAACAGAAATACTGTATATTAATATTCTGCCTTGAATTATAATATTCTTTATGACTCATTAAATACAAGTGATAAGTAGTAATATCCTAATATTCTGTTCTGTCTATGACCTGTTAACTACTTTCTGCACAGTAGCTTAGTAACAAGAATCAAGAAGCTAATATATATACTCATATATACTAATAGGCCTGGCAGACAAAATCCCACAATTTTTATAAAAGAAATCCTTGATAAATACCAAAACATTCTTCTTGACACTGGTGAAAACTGCATGAAAATCACTTCAGTAATTTTTGAATTTATAACAAACAGATAGCCAGACAGACAGACTTGGCAGAGGATTTTGTTTTATACTTTGACTTTTAAGAACATCTGAGTATAACTTAAACTAAAAATTTAAGGTGGTGTCGATAATTTAAAAAAAAAAGTTGAGGCAGTAATACTGCCTACAGACGTGAAAATTTAAAACAATGGAATAAATGTGATCTTTTCAAATTTTTTAAGTATAGTCTAGATTTATTTAAATCTCACAATTTGTAGTATATTTATTGAAATTTTTAAAATTGTCTGGTCCTCATATCTATTTGCATTCGGAGTCATAAGTATATAGTTTATTAAGTTATGAAATGTATGAACGGATGCACAATCTCAATGACTATAAATGACTAGCCCTTGCCTGTGACTACGTTTGCATGGAATAGTTTCTCTGGGCTAATGGTAACATAAGGATAAAAAAACCCCAATTTTGAAACATTCTTCATTGGTGCTCCGCTCCTATTAGAGTATATATATACATATATATATATATATAGCCTATAACCATCCTCGATAAATGTGCAATATAACACTGAAAGAATTTTTCAAATCGGACTGGTGGTTCCTGAGATGTAACAAATTTACAATGTGACAAATTGACAAAACTTTACCTCTTTATAATATAGATAAATGAATACTGGCTGCAATACTATGTGTTGCTAGTGCAATGTGTTGCTAGTGCAATGTGCAATAGTTCTCAAGTGCAATAAGGTTGGTCACACTAACTGGCATGTCATGACGTGAAATCATATGTTGATATGAATGTTCTCATGATAATTGTACTGAGTGCTCCTAATGAAATTTTCTTTTCAAAAATTAATAACATTACATCATACATAGTCTATTTATGGCTTAAAAGTATTCCTGGATCTCTTGTTTTATCAGTAAATCTACCTGTTTATTGATTATTAGCCTCTGCCCATGACTTTGTTCATGTGGAATAAAAATATTCTTTATTTCTAACATGCAAGGGAAGGTCTGAAGAGGAAAAAAAAAAATTTATAACCATTCTCCTGAGATTACCTCCTACAATGTTACAAACATACAAACTTTACCTCTTTATAATATTAGTATAGATTCTATTGATATATGAATTGATTACTAGTTTCTACTGATTTTTTAAATTCACATCCTTACTAATACAATTAATTATAATTATGTGTTTTTGTTGCACTTTCAAACTTTAATTGTCTAAGTTATAACAACATCATGTAATCATGTAAGCAACAAAGTATGTAATCAACACTGTAATCGGTGTACACACTATCCTGGTTACAACACATAAAGTACTTTTGCCCAAAGAAAAAGTATTATAAGATAGGTTAAAACTATATTAATGTGAGTGTAGTCACAAGCAGAAGCTAGTATTTTTATAATGCAATCCTGTTATTTAAGTAATTGCATCATTGCTGCAAACTCGCACATTATAAAATAGAGACTTCTTTGTGTAGATAGATAATGACTTCTTTGTATGTGTAGATTTTAAATATGAATGTGTTTTGAAATAAAAACTTAAAAAAATTGGTTTGTTCAAATTATGACTTTTCTTTATTTACAACAATTATTCTATGAAATAACATTGTATCTGTGGTCAGTTATAAAATAATAATATAGATTGGAATAGAAGCTTTCATCTGATAGCTTTCTGAATTAAATGAAAAGTATCTAGAGGACTGAGCCTAGCTCGGTCCTTTAAATCAAAACAAACTGTTAGATTGGACTCACAAAATTATAAATTATTATAAGAAAAAATATCTCTTTTGCTGTCACTCGGATTCGAACTAGGGTTAGACGGATTTACGAAGCAGCAAATTTCCATCCAAGCTATTATTGTTTTGACAGCGGTAGCGAAATTTACCTTTATATTCTAGCTGTCTATAGGCTTTTCATTGCCTGAAAACTCGGATAAAAAAGTTTTCTACGAATATGATCTAGTTAGATCCGTCTATTGTCCCTGAAACTACCTATATACTAAGTTTTACGGAAATCGCTTATGCCGTTTCCGAGATCCTAAATATATAAAAATATACAAGAATTGCTCCTTTAAAGGTATTAGATTAGACCATAATTCTATTGTAATTCATAACCAACATACTGTTATTTGTACAATTCTTATCCTATCCTATCCTATATAGTTTAGAGGAATTTTTCCGACACAAAATACATATAGGAGTTGTTGAGGCACGCATGCCTGGTACACGTGCATGTTTCAATAACTCATATACGGATATCTAGATAGCTTAGCTTAGGTTGGCTCAGATAGGTCACGATTTTTGCACAAAACAGGCGACAGCCCAAGCCGAGGTGTGCCGTGCACCCTTGAGTTAGTCGCCCAAAAATCCCAGATCGGCTGAGTGCATTTAGCGTTCACCTTAATAGTTCGGTGATGCTGCAAAGACCTTTCCAGGTCAACAGCATATTCATTTCATAAAAAAAAAAAATGTACAATACAGGACACTAGTTACAAACATTCATAATTTTATTGTTTATACATTAAGGAATATTTGTAGAATGAAGTTACTAAAGAATTTAAAAAATATACATCTGAATAATTTTTGGTTTCTTAAACTTAAGAGTTAATCAGCTTTGAATACTGTACAGTCAGAACTTTTACTCAAAATTGGTGGTGTAACTGTAGTAGCAGAGTGCTCAAACTTGATCTGCTGGCAATACATCTCACTATTGTTAGACTATGACCAAGGCTGCAAGTATGTTTGATGTAGCATTGTCATCTGGGTAGGTGTAGGTTACTCCCATTACAAATGATAAAAAAAGATTTTTTTTATATCATAGGAGGCAAATGAACAGGCGGGTCACCTGATGTTAAGTGATCACCGCTGTCCATAGACACCAGCAACACCAGGGGAATCGCAAGTGCGTTGCCAGCCTGTGTTCGGGGGAGGAGGAGAAGGACGAGGGGGAGATGGGATGTGGGCCTCCGGCGCTCTCACTGACCGGACGAAACGCAACAATGCAAACACTGTTATACTTTACGTCGGTTTTCTGTGAGAGGGTGGTATTACGCCGAACGAGCCGACTCATCATGCTGAAATAAGTAGTAGCTTCAGCGTGGCGCTGTCACCTACAAAAAGTGATTAGGAGGGTAACTTGAAGTGTGAGGGAAGATTGTAATATCCTAATTACAAATCCCTTAATGAAGCTAGCTTAAGAAAAGTTTTAATTATTTTATAATGTCATATCTGTAGGTGGTAGAGTCATGATGAAGCTAAAACTGCTTTTAGAATGAATAGGTCGGTTTGCCCGGGGTACTACCACCCTCTCACAGAAAGCCGACGTGAAGTAACATTGTTTACATTGTTGCGTTTCGTTTGGACAGCAAAAGTGCCGGAGACCCACCTTCCCGTCTCCCTTCTCTTCCTCCTCCTTCACCCACCCCTTTTCCTAGCAACACAAGCTGGCAACGCACTTGCGACTACACTGGTGTTGCTGGTGTCTATGGATGGTGGTGATCACTTAACATCAGGTGACCCATCAGTTCGTTTGCTATAAAAAGATATATTTTTTTATTAGTTTATATATATTAGTTTGCAATATAAAAAAAAAAAAACCATTCCTTGCAGTTATATTGTTGTTCATTTTAATACCTTATAGTAGTGATAAAGTATAACAACACTACAATAATCTCATTTCAAATGTACTTATTTTTTTTTTTACTTATAAGCGATAAAGGCTATTTATTACTTCAGGTAATAATGATAAATAATTTATAGGCACAGCCATAAATTATGTTAATGGAGAAGAAACTTATAGATAAGACAAGCGAATGACTTTATAATGTCATATTTACAGTACAAGTAAATATGTTTTCCTTTGTTAACATTAAAACATAATAATGCTATAGAATTGAGATATAAGGTGACTTAGGTGGTGGTAGAGCCATGCTAAAATTATTACTAGTTTCGGTATGAATGTGCTGGTTCGCCCGGGGTAGTACCAGCCAACTCAGAAACACCAAAGTGAAGTAATAGTGCTTGCATTTTTGCGTTTCGTTCGGTCAATAAGAGCGCTGGAGGCCCACCTCACCTCCTCGTCCGGGGTACTATCACCGACCCACAGAAACGCCTATGCTATTGGCTTTGTAAGACTTTTACAGCTTCACCGGACTAATATTTTTTTAGAGTTTTTTACGTTATAAAGCAATAATCTGATTGTATATGCTATATTATCATTCTTCGATAAACCGATTCATCCGAAAGATAGACTTATGTCAGTCTGTCTTGGTTTGTCGATTCTAGTAGTCCGGCTGTAATAGCCCGACAGGTTAATACTTTAGAAAAATAGCGACAGAAGATTATCGATTCTTGTAATTTGGCTTTCTTGAGGTCGTACGTAATAACTGACTACAATGTCGAACGGTCGATCTCTACATATACACAAAAAGAAAATAGTCTAAAATAATTTATTACGTCTGGGCAGAAACTATGACAAGGCTGATGACACTACGAGATTTATTCAAAGTGCACAAATGCACTGCAAATGACATTAAATGAACCTTCTCTTATTTTCAGGTATAAGTACAACATACCCTATACAGTTTACGTGAACAAAAGCACGGAATACATCATGGAGTTCGCCGGCGTGAGAGTTGTTTTCTTTTATAGTTAATCTTGCTTACAGAACAGGATATAAAAATATCCGAGTTATCCTTTTTAACAACGATTTTTTTTTTTATTTATTAACGTTGGGAAATCCCTTATGGATACGCTACCCTCTCGGGGGAGAGAGTGAGTTATGTTCGACTCGCATGTACTAAAACCCACGGTGTACCGACAAACCGTATTTTTGGGGCAGGTCGTCTGACTTTATATCACCCAATGTCTTCCGACTTCATATGGCTTACCGTCGTCCGACTTCATATCACCCATCATCGTTTGACGTCACATCACTTACCGTCGTTAGACTTCATACCACCCACCGTCGTCCGACTTCATATCACCCAGAGTCATCAGACTTCATATCACCCACCGTCGTCCGACTTTAAATCACCCACCGTTATCCGACTTTATATCACCTAACGTCAGATTTTATATCATCCACCGTCATCAGACTTCATATCACCCACCGTCATCAGACTTCATATCACCCACCGTCGTCTGACTTTATATCACCCAACGTTTTCAGACTTTATATCACCCACCGTTATCCGACTTTATATCACCCAACGTTGTCAGACTTCATATCACCCAACGTCGTCAGACTTCATATCACCCAATGTCATCAGACTTCATATCACCCACCGTTGTCCGACTTTATATCATCCATCGTTGTCAGAATTCATATAACCTAACGTCGTCCGATTTCATATCACCCACCGTTATCCGGCTTTATAGCACCCGATATCTCCTTGTCTTAATTGTATTCCTGTGAACAGAATGTCAATTTTAATCTCATGGCTTAATTTTTATTGTATTAATTTAATTTTCAATTCTTCATTTTGTGTTTTTGGCGGGATCATAGTCTGTCATGTAAGTGGACTTTATATTGTATTCATAATGTTGTGTTATTCGACTCTAAATTTTGTAATATTAGTGGTGTTTTACTTGATATACTTTGATTATTGTGTATAAGTTTCCAGAGAGATTTTTTGTGGTATCTCAGAGTCCATGCTCCGTGTTATTATTTGCAATCCACTTCACTTGTGCACAAGAACCGAACTATATTATGTAAAACACCAACAATATTACAAAATATAGAGTCAATAAAATAAGATTATGAACAAAAATATTCATTTATATATTTATTAATCCACTATATGACACACTAAGATCCCGCAAAAACTCTCGAGACCACTTTAAAAATATACTCTACCCAAGTAAGAAATTAATTTTCAAAATCCGTGTGTAAATGGTGAAGTTTTGAAATAAGAAACATAAAAAAATACCGAACTAAATTGAAAACTTGCTCCTTTTTGAGGTCCGTTAAAAGTAAAAGTAATTTTCTAGGTGGTAAAACCACGTTGAAGCTATTACTGGTTTCAGCATTAATGGTTCGGCTCGTCCGGGGTAGTATCACCCTCTCTCAAAAAACCGACGTGAAGTAACAGTGGTTGCATTATTGCGTTTTGGTCGGTCAGTGAAAGTGCCGGAGGCCCACCTCTCCCTTCCTGTCGCTCCTCCTCTCATTTCCCCTCCCCTCTTCTATCCTTTCCCCCATCCCCCTAAACACAGGCTGCCAACGCACTTGCAACTCTTCTGGTGTTGCTGGTATCTATGGACGGCGGTGATTACTTAACATCAGGTGAACCGCCTGTCCGTTTACCTCCTATATGATATAAAAAAAGAAATAATAAACACGTGCAAAACCGCGGACATAAATTAGTGTTTCATAAAACTTGTGCTATATTATCTCAATAAAGGAGTAAATTCAGTATCGGCATATCATTTCTATATCCCCCAGAGAACAGTTTTAAATCCACTTGTCAATTTGTCTTTTTATCATTATTTTTTATCTGTACTAATATTATATAGCTGAAGAGTTTGTTTGCTTGAGCGAGATAATCTCAGGAACTACTAGACCGAATTGAACTTTTTTTAGTGTTAGATAGGGGAACGTACCCAAACCACGTAACCCATATTTGACAACTTTTTATACGCCCTCCCTCACCTCATTGACCATCCATGTTATATGAGAAGACCTAGACTCCCCCTAGTTTTCACGTGGTAATTTAAAAATGTGATTTTAAACCATCTTTTGCAACCAGAAAGTCAAAAAGATATATATTTGGCTCATATTTGTCTTTATTAATACAGTGCTTGCCGCGTAACGCCTAAAGTACATGCATACTTATAGTTACCAGTGGAAATAGTATATTACATACCATGCCATTTTCCGGTCGGAGGGCAAAAACATATCATCAAGTAGGAAAAAATTATATAAAAATTAATGTACACAGACAGGGCTGTTACGGACAGCGAGCATGTGCAAGACACTCAGTGACATTGAATAGTTTTAAATAGTGAATAGAAATAGGATGTGAAAGTGCATAGATTTATTACCCTTTAGTTTGGCGTACGTATTGTGTTAGTTTGTAGAAACAGTGTTAGCAATAAGTTATATGGACAATAAGGAACGAATAGTCTTATAATTTATTAGGGATAAGTATTGTTTTAAATTGTGCAAGATGCAATAAATCTGTGTCAATGCCACGGTCTAGGGAAATAATGACAAAAGAACGAATCCATGTGCGTTACTTCCCAAACGTGCGCATCCTAGAGGGTCTCGGACGAGCTAATTTCGACTTTAAGCGAGCCACACGCATAGAGCGCGTGTATCGGTCCATTACAGCTGCGATACCTTTAAATAAGGAACATGAACTTGTTCAAAAACAGTAACATCATA
>JACEII010000075.1:294593-318952 GCA_014332785.1 Antheraea mylitta | reverse complement strand
AAAAAACCGCTTATATTAGATGGTAAGCATCCGACAATACAGAAACTCATCGCTGAACAACATCGCAATGCGGGACACTAGGGAAATAATGACAAAAGAACGAATCCATGTGCGTTACTTCCCAAACGTGCGCATCCTAGAGGGTCTCGGTCGAGCTAATTTCGACTTTAAGCGAGCCACACGCATAGAGCGCGTGTATCGGTCCATTACAGCTGCGAGACCTTTAAATAAGGAACATGAACTTGTTCAAAAACAGTAACATCATAGACTCTGATCGGAACGGTCACCGAGTAGACTCTGAACGATAGAGTTTATTGGGAATATTGACACGACAGAGTCTAATAAGACCGAAAACTTGTTTGAGTGGCTGCACCAATATATTATATTAGTAACATTTATTGGTCCTGCGCAAGCCGGATAAAGAACATAATATTAATTGGTACATTATACAAATATTACGGATAGAGGTGATTTACGACCACCTCATTATATTCGTAATAAGGGCCATAATTAAAAAAAAAAAACAAGTCCTTTTTTTCTGTATTGCCTGTAATGACAAGCAATTGTAGTAAGATTTAATGAACGTGTACAGTCGTTCGTACGACATTACAGTACAGTACAACCGACACAAACATACTCAAACAAGTGCATTGGTCTTTAAACTGTTAGTTTTCAATCAGCTGACGTCTTTTTTTTTATGCCAAAAGGCAGCAAACAGTCGGACGGCCCATCTGGTGGTAAATGGTTACCGTCGCCTATGGACAACTGCAATACCAGGAGCATTACTGTTGTGTTGCCGACCTTGAAGAGCGCGTTTCAGTCCTTTCTTGAAGAGCTCCATATCATAGCCCTGAGGCAAAACGGTGCTGGGCAACCCATTCCACAACGCTAGCGTACGCATAAGGAAGGTCCAAGAGAACCTCACGGTGGTCGCCATCTTGCTAGCTTTTAAGGTGTGCGGGTGAGCAACCAGCCAGCGGCGGGAGGTGCGAGTCTGAAAGGGTGAAGAGGGCACCATGTTAAAGAGTTCCTCAGAACACTCTCCGTTATATATGCGATAGAGCACACATAGACTGCCAATGTCGATATATATGAATGTCTTGGTATATGTACACCAGTACTGCTACCTATGAGTGTTAAAAGCACAAGATTTCCTTTAGACGGTATTGACTACGTGACGAAAACCTAACCCCCCACTCCTCCTTGTGACCAAGCGTGGTAATCTGAAGAATACTCTCCCACCCCCGAACAGGGCACGTGGTTTGGGTACGGCCCCTAGCTCATCCATCGAGGAAGGCTATAGACTATATATCATCACGTTAAGAACAATAGGAACGGAGTACCAATAAAGGATGTTTCAAAATCGGGGCTTTTCCTTTTGAGAGCTTCCGTTGTGTGCGCAGCGTAGACGGGAGCTATTCCATGCGGAAGAAATCGCGGGCAGAAGCTAGTCATTCAAATTATAACTTTATGCTTTATTTTTCTATTGGATTTCCTTTCTGTCCGGTGACTTTTACAAATAAGAACGTTTTAATATTATTAAGATACTATGTGTACCCGCGACTTTCCCCGCATGAAACTTATGTAAAAGAACAGTGATTAATAAAGTCATTTGAATGTGTTAAGTCCGTTTACATCTACTTTTCTCTCGACTTACGCTGCACCGCGATGTAAATAAAAATATAATAATTTTTGATAGAGTGAATCGATTTTAATGAAACAAAGAGTAAATTATTGTCGAAGTAATGCTTTATGATGTTTTACTAGTACTTTAGCAATGATGCGTGTTCATACAAACAGACTGACAAAAAGATAGCATGGACTGACGAGAGACGTATGGACTCTTTTTTTTTCGATCTGACTACGCTATTGACCCAGCAAGGTCTTAACAGCTTCACCAGACTACTAAGGCGAGCGCATAAGGCACTCAGCCGATTCTATTTGACAACTAGCTCAATGGTGCACGGCACACCTCGGCTTGGGCTATTCCTGATATGTGCAATTCGCGACCTATCTGAGCTAACCTCAGCTATCTATTCATACGTATATGAGTTGTTGAAACGTATATGTGTACCAAGCATACATACCTCAACAACTCTTATAGATATTTCGTATCGGATAATTTTCTGAACTATTTCAGTTCGATAAGGGAAAAAAATAAAACTAAAACCCTTTCACTTTCATGTGTAAGCGTGTATGCGTGCACGTGTGTGAAGGTGATATGTGTAATGTTGTTGCAGTGATGTAAGATTTTGTGTCACTGTATCGCGCGAGCAGCACACTCAAGGGCTCCACGCCGAGGGAACGGACCTAGGCTTGAGTCGCTGCCGAGGGGGGCCTAATCTGGTTTGACGTATGGACTGTTTTTCAGGATTTGCAGGGGTACGATACTCCAGCACGAGTTACAGTAGCAAGTCACTTTGCAAACAGGACCTATCCTTTGTTCATCACTGCTAGACAGCAAAAAGGTAGAATTTGGTTTTTTTTCTAGTGAAAAGATATATATATATATAGACGTTAAAATCCATAGCAATTTATTTTTGTTCTTGACTATCGTGCACTTAAAAAATATTCTGTGTTGTTTATTATTACCATTGTTAGTATACTAGGTGATTGTTTAGACAGTAGCAATATTTATGAAGGATACCCTGCACTCGATTCTCGTTTTAAATCAGTTAAACAAATACTTGCTTAATATTTGACCGAATTATCAAGAACAATATAAAAATTATACACAATCCTCTACGTGTCTATGTTAAAGCACAGTATCTATGACTGTCGGGTGATGTCACTTTCACTTGAAAGGGAACTTTGGAACGTCAGGAATAAAACCAAAGGTTTTATTGTTCGTTTTACTATCGAAAGTTATTAACTCCGGGTCGCCCATTGTAGCTTTTGGTGGCAATTACACTTAGATTTATTATTTACACGTTTGTAGCAATACTTTTGAAAGTCTTATGACAAACTTTAACTGAGGTTTTCTTTGTTGTGTGTTAATATTTGTTTTAATATTATTATTTTATATCTTAAATGGGACCATGAAGTGACATATGTTAGAATACTGCGAGTTTTTAACCTTTCACCTCGTATATTAAAATACAAATCAATACCGAAAATAATGTTTACAACCTCCATAGTGTATTAGTCTCATTCTTTTAAAAAATAATCCGAATTAGTATCATTTTTGCTACCTGTGAAATACACCTTTTTTGCTTAAATGTTTAAGGCTATCTATGGTTTTTTTTTAAATATTCGTATCTCTCTTCAGGTGTTTTCTCTTGGCAATTGCCAATGCTTGTGCAAACACCTGTCAGCTTGGAGCAATTCACAAATATATCCAGGACCCTGTGCCCCCATAATAACTTGTTCGACGAAAATGAGGATACTTGTGGTGAGTCTTATTTTTGAGATGTGGTAAAACAATCACCCGTAAAAAAAATTAAGTGTCTTGTAAAAACACACGAAAGAAGTGAGAAACTTTTGTTTTACGGGGAATAATTTTGATTTAAAAAAATGTAAGAAGAAGTCAATGTCACGCGATGTTCCCCAGACGGTTACCCATCCACGTACTGACCGCGCCTGACATCGCGTAACTTCGGTGATAGGACGAGAACCGATGTTTTGAACGTTTTATTCATTAATACAGAAGTTTCTATTTTCTTTACGACATACCCTGTTTTATTTTAAATTAAACATGTCATAGAATTATTTTTTTAAATCCTATTTTTTTTTTCTGTTCACGCCTTCTTAGTGAAATGGATGAAGGTCTACTGTGGCCCTTTGTTATGTAAATATAATTCTATTTATTTTATATAATGGTTCTGTCTGAGAGTCGAGTGCTATTGTTAAATATACGTAACACTTTCTATTAAAATATACAAGTATAACATTTTAAATCGATATATTCGGAATTTTTTCTCCCTCCCTCTAATTTTAATTTATAATATGATGTACACCATTTTTGCTAGGAAGGAGTCATTCAAGTATTACGTAAGCACAATTTTTGTTATTTCCGACCGCCCCCTCCCCCTCATCAGCAAAAGTAAGCAATGCTCTTACCCCCTTCTCATGCTTACGTAAACATCTATATAAGTATTTTTATATCTGTTCTGGATAAATAGATAAATATTGCTGACGTAATCACCATTCCAACTGCTCTCCATGTCCTATGCCATCAAATTTAAGTAAATCGAGGACCCTCTCCTCCCATCCCCTATGCCATCAAAAATAAGCAAATACAATACCCTCTCTCCATATCCTATGCCATCATAAATAAACAAATCAAGAACCCTTCTCCTCAGCCCTTATGCAATCGAAAATAAACAAATCAAGGATCTCTCCTCCCTCCCCTCCCCTATGCCATCATAAATAAGAAAATCATAGATCCCTCCCCAACTAAGCCATAAAAAATAAGCGAATCAATGACTCTTCGCCCTCCCTTATGCAATCAAAAATAAGCCAATCAAGAACCCCTCTCCCCAGCCCCTATTGCTATCAAAAATAAGCAAATCAAAGACCTGTCCCCTCTTCTATACCAACAAAAATAAGCAAATCCAGAAATTCCCTCCTCTATCACTGCTTACGTAACACTTGAATGCCCTCGAATACGCACTCTAAATCTTTTCATATTACACGGACTATCCCACGAAACATTTGGTTATCCCCCAGATATATCAATGCAGAACACGCCAATCGTCCATTTGACATCATCGTCACCCGATTCAATAAAAGTGACGATTCTAGTCGAGACTGTGGAAGATTTTTACATTAAATTGAATTCCACGACGAATCTAACAAGCACTCCGAGTCAACCGAAATACTACTTCTATCCGTTCAACCAGGAGCCGCATAAGATATCCGATTTGTCTATCCAAAGTGCTCAGAGGAAATACATATGTAATAAAGAATTGAACGACGTTGAAGAGGGGAAGGTAGAGAGGTACTTTTTGAAAGCGAATATGGTCAAGGAGTACAACTGGTTGTACAAACCGAAGAGCGTTATTGTACTGATCGAATCGGATGACGATATATGCGCTGTTGTTTCCATACAGAATTTTTCGGTGAGTATTCTAAAATTAGCAATAAATTTTCAGTAATGTCTTTTTTATACTTCGCGTGGAATAGTTACTTTGAACTAACACACAGCGGAAGCCCTCGACAGGAAAAAAGTCCCGATTTTGAAATATTCTTCACTGGTGCTCCGCTCCTATTGGTGTTAGCGTGATGATATATAGCATTAAACCTTCCTCGATAAATGACGTATATAACAGTGAAAGAATTTTTCAAATCGGACCAGTAGTTCCTGAGAATACAACGTCACGAACTCACAAACTTTACACAAACCTCTTTATAATATTAGTATAGAAGTATTGATATATTTTAGCATTCCATCACAATCTCATCACCAGAGAATCACTGCAGGGTCATAGGTGTATTCCTGAAGGAAGGTACGGGGTAATGACTCTGCGTCAGCCCACGACGTATTGGCGATTTCGAAATCAGAGATATCCAGTTCTGTATTGTTCCCACATACAGTAGTATTACAAAGAACATTTCTCAGGTTCAGGTTTCCTCGCGATGTCTTCCCTCACCGTCAGACGATACTGTTACTAACTTAAATTAATAAATGTACGCGAATAATAAACATTTATATGCTTTTTAATTTTATATATTAACCAATTGCCTGACGAAATAGTATCTGCTGATTCTGTACATTGTTTTAAAAACCAACTCGACAACTGACTACAGAATAATAAACTCACTTTATAAGTCATCATTTGCGGTGAACAAAACAAGACAAAAAAATTCGACACGCTGTGATTAGATGTATCAGTAACTAACTATACTGCTTGTATATTAACTATAATGTGCCTAGCTCGGTTCTTTAAAATCATTTATACAATAAAATAAACTGTCAGGTTTGCCTCACAAAATTAGCATATTTTTACAAAAAAAAAAAATATCTTCGGATACGAACTGGGGTTAGGCGGATTTTCGAAGCAGCCGATTTCCATCTGAGCTATTTTTGTTTTGACATCGGCGGCGAAATTTACCTTTATATTATTACTACATTTTTTCATTGCCTGAAAACTCAGATAAAAACGGTTTTCATGAATGAAATCTAGCTTGATCGATTTGTCCTCCCCGAAACCACCTACATACTAAGTTTCACGGAAATCGCTCTCGCCGGTTCAGAGATCCTGAATATATAACAATATACAACAATTGCTTGTTTAAAGGTTTTAGATAAATAACTAAATTTTCAGAACGACAACCAATGAAAGTCAAGAGAAAGTTTTAGATTGCAGATTGAAATTAGTTTTATTCAATTTACTCTCATAATGTAAGTCCAATCTAAAAAGTGCATTGATGTGTTTATATTGTTTTTTATTAGAGGAATCGAATAACGTTTATAGTTTTGTAAAATTACGACTTAAATATATTTAGTGCCGTACGTCGGACCCACCGTGGATATGAATTACTGGGTAGCGGATAAACAATTCGACCACCAAAGGCGGCCGCGTAACCACAGATCACGCCGCCGTAGTTTGGTGGTAAATTTCGCTCCTGCACACCAGATTAGGTCCCCCTCGGCAGCGGCTTGAGCCTAGGCCCGTTACCTCGGCGTGGAGCACTAGAGTGCGTTGCTCGCGCGATACACTCACACAAAATCTTATAGCACTGCAACAACACTACACATATCACACCCACACACGTGCACGCATACACGCTTACACGTGAAAGTGGAAGGGTTTTGTTTCTTTCCCTTATCGAGCTGAAATAGTTTAGAAAATTATTCGATACGATATATATATATATGAGTTATTGGAACACATACAGATATATGTTCCAATAACTCATATATGTATGAATAGTTAGCTTAGGTTAGCTCAGATAGGTCGCGAATTGCACGTATCAGGCTACAGCCCCCCCGACCATAATTGTTGGGTCAGCAAGGGATCGGTCTATGCTATTCCCCTTGGATAGCCGCCCCAACGGTCCGCCCGGCAGAAGGTGGCCGCCGGGCTCCTATCTAATATGGACACAGACTGGGTACACACCAGCTGCCTCCCCTCATCCGCTGGATCTGTGCAATGAGGAGACGAGCCCAACATCAGGCCACAGCCAAAGCCGAGGTGTGCCGTGCACCCTTGAGCTAGTAGTCAAATAAAATCGACCATCATAAGACTGAGTGTATATTATTGTCTTTTTCTTTCCAGTGTCCCGTATTCGATAACGAAAGAGACATACTATATGATGGATACTATTTAACCATGACAAGGCGCGGAGGAATAACATTGACTGTAAGTTCATATTTATTTATAAAAATCATTTGTCGTATGTATGCATGATTATAAAACGGCTGGTAACTATGTGTCTATTTTTTGTTGTTTTTTTAATCGTCAAGTCAAGGTTTGTAAGAAAGAATGTTTCACATCTACCAGTCGTCCCGTGACGGCTTAACTTTTTAGTTATATCATCATTGTGTGTGTGTAAAAAAGATGATATGTGTAGTTATTTGTTTTTTTTTTTTACTTTAGCAAGATACTTTCCCGCTCGGCTTCTATATAGTGTTCATAGTGAAGACATCAGATGACGACTGCACAGATAAATCGAGCAATACAACAATACCGAAAATGGCTCACTACTTTGGTTGGTCGGACACTGTGAATATTACTACGAATGATGGTAGAATTAAAACATTTAGGTATGATTTTTTTAAATGAAACTTCTAATATAGCATGGTTTTGAAATTCTGATCCGCGATTTTATTGTGTGACAAAAAATGGTGGGGTTGAACAATGTGTCGGGTAGAGTGTTCATAACACCGTTTCTCGTCCATTCATTGAAGTAAAGTAACTCGTGCGCGGTCGGTACTTGGATGTGTGACCGCCTGGGAACACCGCGTTACATGAGATTTTTGTTGTGTTTTTTTTTAAATTCAACTCCTTCCCGGTAAAAAATAATCACTTCTATCGTATGTCTCCACAACATATCCTGTTTTTTTTTTTAAATATATTGTAATGGGTTTTAACAAAGTTTTGCTGGGTATGTTAGAATTTAACTCGCTTGCTTGCAGCCGTAGTTTGAATATATGTCCAAGTTACTTGCTTTGTTTACAGATGTATCTGTTAAACTTTGTAAATAAATAATGTAATAATGTCACCAGAGTACTAATGCAATTAGTTTAGCACTCCTGTATAAACTGTAAAGAACTAAGAATTACAGATTTGAAATTGGAGTTATGAATTTGAAATTGGAATTAAGAATTTGAAATTGGAATTATGAATTTGAAATTGGAATTATAAATTTGATTATGAATTCGAAATTAGAATTTAAATGTTATTATTTTTAATTATGATTGTTTTTATGAAATTGACGTACTGCGTCTAATGGTATATAATATTTAAGACCAGTGGGGACTGTCAACTATAACTAACTTTAAAATCCAACTAAACTGATATTTATCTGACAAACAGAAGACAGTTTGCTTATGATTTTACAACTTTTATCTATAATTAATATTAGTACATTTTTTAATGATGCATTGTATTATTATCTCGATAAGTATCGATAAATATCTCGATAAAATTTTCGCACGTCACGCGGTAACATTTATTTTAACAATGCTCCTGGTTAGCTGGATGAATATATCTTGTGGAATTAAATGCACTAGTGTACAAATAAGAATTTACAATTGAGTTATTATGTAATAACATCTTGGAAATCAACTAGCACCTGCCCGCGAGTTCGTCCGTGTAGTAATAGTTACTTTGGGATAACGCTAAGACGCAGCGGAAGCTCAAAAGAGGAAACGGGTTTGAAACATTTTTCATTGGTGCTCCGTATCTATTGGTCTTAGCGTGATGATATATAGCCTATAACCTTTCTCGATAAATGAGCTATATAACACTGAAAGAATTTTTCAAATCGGACCAGTAGTTCCTGAAATGACCTCCTACAGCGTCATAAACTCACAAACTTTACCTCTTTATAATATTAGTATAGATTCGGTCAGGTTGCACGCACTGCACGCGCATGAGTCATTGTCATGTTCTGCGTGAGCCGAGCGTGCAAGCGTGAGCGCAGAACAATCGATAGAGAGGCGCGAGCAGCCTCAGCGTTCGGATTCTATAGCATCTATCTCTCTTCCACTCCATCGGCCGATGCGTCTAATGACGTTATCACTTAAAATTATCTTCCGTAATCCGAATTTACAGGCAACCATTTTTTTATGCCAAACGGCAGCAAACAAGCAGACAGCCCATCTGATTTTTTTTTTTGTTCGAACTGACTACGCTATTGATCTAACAAGGGCTTAACAGCTTCCTCGGACTACTAAGGCGAGCGCTTGCGGCACTCAGCCGATTTTATTTAGGCAACTAGCTCAAGGATGCACGGCACACCTGGGCTTGGGCTTTTGCCAGATACACGCAATTCGCGACCTTTTTTTTTTGTTTAACGTGGGGATATCCCTTATGGATACCCACCCTCTAGTGGGAGAGGGTGGGTTATGTCCGACTCGCACGGACTAAAATCCCACGGTGTACCGACAGACCGCAATTGAAGGGGCCGCAAGGGATCGTTCAAGCTACTTTACCTTGTAGAGCCGCCCCATCGGTCCGCCCGGCGGAAGGTGGCCGCCGGGCTCCTACCTATAGAGAGTCTGGGTACACACCAGCTGCCCCCCCTCGTCCGCCGGACCTGTGCAAAGAGGAGATGAGCCCCCCGGCACATACCCTCAGGTCCGACTACAGTGGCAGGAGGAGTTGGGCAAAGCGCCACCTTCTCCTACCGGTCCTCCGTTGACGAAGACGGCCACTGAGCGTATCTGCCTAATCTGAGCTAAGTTACATATTCATACTAGTATGAGTTGTTGAAACATATATGTGTACCAAGCATACAACAACAACTCTTATATGTATTTTGTGTCGGATAATTTTTCTAAACTATTTTAGTTCGATAAGGGAAAAAATAAAACCCTTCCACTTGATCTGATCTTCCACTTCCATCTGATGTTAAATGGTTACCGCCACCTATAAACTGCTGTCATCACCAGAGCTTTCTTGAAGAGTCCCATGTAAAGTATTAATTAATTAATTTAAGATTGAATTGTCCAAGTCTCCGGTAAACCTAATTCCTTCCTCAATTCCTGCGAGGAATGAATGAATTTACAACGGAATATGAACAGTTTCAGAATAATCGAGACAATATCATATCAGGAATACTTGATAGCGGCCGCGACTGTACTCGGCTTCTTCGCTTCCTTCTACGTCGCGTTCTTTTTGGCTGTCATCTTCCATAGGAGGAAACCTGTTACCCTTCAAGTCACTGAAACCAGTGAAGGTAACCATAGAAATAAGCAGGAAAAAATTGCATGAGTATCGTGGAAGTATTTTTCTAATAAAAGGTTATTTTTTTTTATATCATAGGAGACAAACGAACAGGTGGATCACCCGATGTTAAGCGATCACCGCCGCCCATAAACGCTTGTAACACCAGGGGAGTCGCAAGTCCGTTGCTATCCTGTGTTGGGAGGATGGAGGGAGGAAGAGAAGCGGAAAGAGGGCGAGTGAGGAGAGGTACAACTCTGGCGCTCTCACTGACCGAACGAAACGCAACAATGCAAGCACTGTTACTTCACGTCCATTTTCTGTGAGAGGATGGTACTACCTAGACGATCCATTGATGCTGAAGGTTTCAAAAAGAAAAAAAAAAAAGATTTTGAAACATTATTTATTGGTGCTCCGTCCCTATTGCTCTTACCGTGATGATATATAACTTATAGGTTTCCTCGATAAACGAGTTATCTAACACCGAAATGATTGAAATCGGATCAATAGTTCATAAGATTACCGGGTTCAACCTACTAAACAAACAAACTCTCCAGCTTTATAATATTAGTATAATAGATTACTACTCTTCTCTTGTACTTAACTCCAGTAGTCATTCAAATTACAATAACTTTTGATAGAGTCGACCGATTTTAATTAAACAAAGACTAAATTACCCTCAAAGATATGTTTTATGATTTTCTTGTGAACCCAATACTTTAGCAATGATGCGTGTTAACACAAACAGACAGACAGACAGACATTTCTAAAAGTGATTGAAATGTATTCTATTACTTATTCGTAGACACCTGGTGAAGTAAACAGCAAGATGGCGATGCTCAAACTAAAACTTTATTTACATACTAGCTGTTGCCCGCGGCTCCGCACGCGTTTTTTTTTAAATATATTAAATAAATGTAAAATTTTGATCACATATCTAGTGTAAATTACAATAATACTCTTTCAAAAATATTTGTAAGTATCACACGCACATCATCTACTGTAACAGGTAACATGTACTTGTACATTATATATGTGAATACGAATAGTGAATCGAATGGGAAGAGATTTATCATCAGCCATATAACTGGAACTTTAAACTGCTATATATGACCCTTAGTGCCCACTTACACTATATAAGAAAGTAATGAAAATATTAAGCTATACATTATCGAACAATATGTGTTAAATCTTTTATTATATAGATATAATATGTCCATAGTGTCGATATAATTAAGTTATTATCATACCTTGCTATAATTTAAATCACATATAAACATATGACTTTCAATTACAACAGCGATACCCTTGGTGTTACAGTTGTTCATAGGCGACGTTAACCACTTACCATCAGGTGGGCCGTCAGCCTGTTTGCTGCCTTTTCGTATAAAAAAATCTTGGAGTCCAGTACAGCTCGTGTATGTTTATAGTGAACAACATATTTTTGATTAATTTCACATGGACGAAGGCACGGATAACAGCTTATCACTACATAGTGTAAGAAAGAGTCCTGTTCCACGTCTGTCTATATGTCTGTTCGCGATAAGATCAAAAACTACAGAACGCATCTGCATGCCGTTTTCACCAATATATAAAATGATTATTGGGCAAGGTATAGGTATAGTTTGTCTTATTATCAGGGCGGGCAAGGTCTGCTGAACCCGCTAGCTTAAAATAAAACAGCTAATTAGTTACTTATTTGTCCGTAAAATTCCCGTTCAAATAGTACTTGTAGTCCGGTGAAGCTATTAAGACCTTGCTAGATCAATAGCGTAGTCATTTCTAAGAAAAAAAACCGTTCAAATAGGTCCAGCCGTTTCGGAGATTATCCGTAACAAATAAAAAAAAAACAGACATATCCACAGAATTAAAAAAAATGTTGATATTTGTAGCATCACGGATATTTTTAATATAAAATACACTCACTTTACTTTTATTATACGTAATATATCACAAATCAAAAATTGGGTACAAAACTAACGTAGAATAAAGTTTTTGAGGAGTTTTTGGCGGGATTTTAGTCTGTCATGTAGTGTATTTTATATTAATCATAATCTTGTCTTACTTATCTGTATATTGTCTTAAATTGGTAGAGTTTTATGTAATATGGTTCGTTTATTGTACATAAATGAAATGAAAGATAAATAATACCGCGAAGCATGAATTCTGTTGTCTTGAAAATTAAGAAGATAAAAATTTACGAAATATTACATAGAGGATTTGGCGCTTATACCTTTACATTATCTTGGATATAGAAAAAAACTACCTATATTAACTACTTCAGAATTGGCAGTATGGATTAATTCCTTTGACTATCTTATTGGATGAATATTATTACTACTAAACTTTTTGAATAGCGACACAAAATAAACTTTAGAAATGTTTGCGATATAAACGTACCACGTATAATTAAAAATTGGAAACAAAAATAACGTAGAATTAACTGTTTTAATAGGAACACAAAATAAACCATGAAAATATTTGTGAGAGATTGTTATCACGCATATAGTACTGACATTAACACGCATCGAAAGCTTCCAAAATAGCCCGATTTTGAGACATTTTTCATTAGTGCTCAGCTCCTATTGGTTTAAACGTTATGATATGTAGCCTATAGCCATCCTCGATAAATGAACTATCTAACACTAAAAGAAACTTTCAAATCAGATCTGTAGTTCTTGAGATTATCGCGTTCAACCAAACAAACAAACAAACAAACTCTTTAGCTTTATATATTAGTATAGATACCTCCTACATACAAGTATGATACAATATATATATGTATAGCACTACTACACCTGGATCTATTTTTTTTTTCACGAAATTCTAAGAAGTACAGACAGACACATTAGATTTACTTATTATATGTATAGATAAATAAACACATATAAATATATAATATAGCGCCAGAGCGATTAAATGAAAAGCAGTGATTGAAGGAATGGTAGGGAATTTTTAAATTAAATTTCCAAATTAATTAATACTCATAACTGAATAATGAACTCTATCGAAGTCCATCGAGTTTTTGGCAGGATTTTAGTCTGTAATGTAGGCGATTTTATATTCCATTCATAATCTCAGGATAATTTATTCTATATCTTGTATTATCTGTGGAATATTACGTAATATAGTTTTATTATAAAATAATAATTTGGTCAGAAGGATTAACTTCTCCATCGATACCTCATGACAACGCATCCGTTCCTGTACAGCAACGGCATTACACAAGCACTCCCCAAGCCAGTGGAGGATCCTCACATCATTGGCACGGGCCTGATGACGAACTAGCATCTTCTTCAGAGAGGAACGGTAAGAGAATCCATTTTTACCAATAACATTTAACATAAAAACATTTAATACTCATACAAACAGACAACCAAGTTGATTCACTATTATACAATTACAATATAGTCGCACTTCTCAACTTTGAGTAAGAGGAGGGTGGAACATTCTGGAACGATGACGTCGTTGTTCGAACGAATCGACAGCGTTCGGGATGGGTTACTTTTAGTACTTCGTTGTATTTCGTTTCGAAGGTCGATGGTATTTAACTACTTAATTCTTTAATTACTTTTTTTTTATTATCAATCGATTAGTTAAACGATTTAAAAGGAATTTCTTGTTTATTTAATATCTAATTACGGTTAGATAATAAGTAATTATTATCTAAATCTAAATATTATTGCAAAAGATTGTAATTTAACAGTGAATGGATAATATAATATGTTTTCTGTCTATCACAATTGTGTTTCTTTAAAGATTTTCTATATAGTTCATTTTTTGACACAAAACATATACCTAATGATAAGGTTCGTTGTAAATTCAATTGTCAAAGTAAAATTGTTTTCAACGCCATCTATCCGCTATCTATTAGCAGTACAAATTTTAAGTGTTTGATATTTTTAAAGTTACTAACAAATTAATTATATTAATTTTGATTATATCAGTTTTTTTTAATATCAATCTCTTGTGATATTTTGATATCGGATGAAGACCGATTTTTTTTACTCTTGTTGAGTCTGAAACATGGAATGATTAGTTTGTCACAGTATCTAGTATTTCGATCATGGTGGTTTTAAAAAAATCCAGTTTTTCAAATGTGTTACGGGTATATATTAAATTATCAAGAGGGACCGGCGGACCTTGTCCCACCGTGACAATAAAAAAACTTGAGTAATTATATACCTAACCCTTCCTCATGAATCACTCTATCTGTTGATGAGAACCGCATGAAAATTCGTTGAATAGTTTTTGAGTTTATCGCGAACATACAGACAGATGGAGAGACGTGGTAGAAGACTGATTGATTGGGAGGGTGATGTATTAGGAGGGTAGAGTTGAGATATCGAATAGTAAGTGATTCGGGTAGTTATAAAATTAATATTCATGTAGAGGTATTGGCACAATCTTCGTTGACGCGTGACGAGTCGACACGGGTTCCACGGCGACGTAATACTAGCGCGATGCAGGCCAGTGGGGAGAGCTCCTCTCGACAGTGGCTTGTGGTGGACGACGAGCTCGCGGTTACTCCCTTCAAATCCGGTCAGTTAGTAGATTGATGAAGGCGTTACTTTGCGGAAATTCATTATTAAATATAACAGTGGACGTTACTTTGCAGTTCCGCCTGAAATTAATTCACTACTTTTACGTCTTACGGCAACAGGTTTTTAAAAGTGGTAGAGACACGCTGAGCAGTAATTACTTTCAGCTCGAATGGGTTAACTCACTCGGGGTAGTACCACCCTCTCACAGAAAACCGCTTTGAAATAACAGTGCTTGCATTTTTGCGTTTCGTTCGGTCAGTTAGAGAGTCCGAGACACACTTTCCCCCTCTCCCTCTCTCCCTCCCTCCCCCTTCCTCACCACGACAAGCTGGCAACGCACTTGCGACTCCTCTGGTGTTGCTAGTATCTATGGGACGGTGATGATCACTTAACATCAGGTGACCCACCTGTTCGTTTGGCTACTTTGATATAAAAAAAGGACAGAAATTTCTTGGTAGAACCTGACGGCGATCGACACTGTTAGAATAGAAAGCGGTTTTAATTATTTTTATTTAAAAAATATTTTTATTAAAGACGTAGTAGTGGTCAATTAATACCAGTCGGAAGTGCAAAGTAACATCCACTATATTTTTTTTTGTATATCGTAGGAGACAAACGGACAGACGGATCACCTGATTTTAAGTCATCACCACCGTTCATAGACACTAGCAACACCGGGGTGTTCACAAGTGCGATGCCTGTGTAAGGGGTAATCTCAGGAACTACTAGTCCAATTTGAAAAATTCTGTCAGTGTTATATAGCCCATTTATTGAGAAAAACTATAGGCTTATATATAGACTAATAGGAGCGGAACACCAATGAAGAATGTTTCAAAATCGGGATTTTTTCCTCTTGAGAGCTTCCACTGCATGTTAGCGTTAGCCCAAAACAACTATGCCACGCGAACGAAGTCGCGGGCAGAGCCTAATATCTTATATAATATTGCTATATGCAATGATATACAATTTTAGTGTGAACCATGTTAATTCATAACTCGTGTTATTCTGTAGAATACAGTTCCTCATCAGACACAGAGTCGGATTTCTCGACCCTGGACGACGCCAACACTGAGAAGGACCTGTATCTACTTGGTGGGAAGCTGTGTCTCGTAAACCTGTCTAGGTAAGGAAAATTTTTAAAATGGACACTAGATGCCCTAATTAATATTGTAAAACAAGTTTTCAGTAGTCTTTCTTTATACCAGGTGTCAGGTTAGTTCCTTACAAAATTTTAAGAGATGATAGTTTACAGTTACATTTAACATATAAAATCGTAATATCAAAACAAATACTAATAAACAACAAAGAGCTCCTAAGTTAAAGTCAAACGGACAATAACCTCCCTTGTTTTGTTCATACCGTTTCCACATTGATTTTCACTTCAGCCGACGGTTATTGACACTATGCTTTAACAGAGACGCGTAGAGGAGTGTGTATAATTTATGTATTTTTCTAGATAATTAGGTCAAATATCAAGCACTTATTTTTTTAAATTGATGTAGAACGGGAATCGAGTGCAGACCATCCTCTGTAAATATTGCTAGTGTCTAAACTTTCATCCCTTTATAAATATTGTCTCTGTCCATGTGTATGTGATTAAACTCCTTCTAAACGGTTGTACAGATTTTGATAATTTTTTTTCGGAATGTTCATGTGGATTCAAGAATGGTTTATATACATAAATAGACCCGGTAGGTGACGCTGCAGTTAAATTTTTGGTTTTTTTTTATCATTAAGACGGCGTTAAAATATATGTATATAATAGGGGTGTGCGAATAATTCGAACTTACGTATTATTTGTTTCGAATCGAATAATTCAAAAAAATTCTAATAATATAATAATTCCGCAAAAATTATATATATATACCCCCCACCCCTATTATATTAGTAAAAATCAATTATCAAATGTATGTAAACGCTTCAGAACGCCTGCACCTATTTGGATAATTATTTTTTGTCGTGTTTGTAATTACCAGGACAAGGTTTGTATGAAAGGAAATGCTTGGAAAAATCATACGAGAAAATAAAAACAAATTGTATACAAAACCTCCATAGTAAAAAAGTGAATGAGTGAAAGAGACAGAAGACGGTAGACAGATCTTCAAAAATATTTACAGAATTTTCAAATTGTTGTTATTACATAGTCGTGAAGGGTAAATTGAGACTTATTTTATATGCAAGTATACCCCAATGAAGCCAGGGTGGAGAGATAGTTTTGAAAAAAAAAATCCCAAGATCCGTGACTTGTACATTAATTTCCAGATGTCGACCAAAAGTGTTATCCAAAAGATCCAACATGTACCTCTGGAACGTGGTCACAGTAGCTGTCTTCTACACGCTACCAGTTATACAGCTGGTCGTCACTTACCAGCGGGTAAGTGCTGGAGATACTTAAATCAGCAGTCAAGCACATTAAAACTACTTTTTTTTTATATATGTAGTCCGGTGAAGCTGTTAAGTCCTTGCTAGGTCAATAGCGTAGTCAGTTCGAGGAGGAAAAAACTTTTTTTTATATATTCTGTAACGAATATCCCAAATTTTTACTGGCGTTGTCGAATAACCGAACTATTAAAATATATTACGTAAAACATCACTAATATATAAAAAAATAGAGTCAAATAACACTAGATTTTGAATAAAATGTACTAACCACTACATGCAAGACTGAGATTCCACCAAAACCCTATTTTATCAATTAAAACCTTATTTAGATATAATAAGAATGTCTTGCAGTTTTTCCCTGTGACTCTTGTAACACACGTGAAATATCACGACTAGTTTTTTTTTTCTCGAAATGACTATGCTACTGACCAAACAAGGTCTTAACAGCTTCACCGGACTACTAAGGCGAGCGCTTAGGGCACTCAGCCGATTTTATTTTGGCAACCAGCTCAAGAGTGCACGGCACACCTCGGCTTGACTGTTGCCTGTTGCATGCAAAATCGCGACCTATCTTAGGTAGCCTAGCTAACTATTCATATATGTATGAGTTGTTCAAACGTATATGTGTACCAAGCATACACGCCTCAACAACTCTTATATATATTTCGTATCGTATAATTTTCTAAACTATTTCAGTTCGATAAGGAAAATAAACAAAACCCTTCCACTTTCATGTGTAAGCGTGTATGCGTGCACGTGTGTGGAGGTAATATGTGTAATGTAGTTGCAGTGATGAAAGATTATGTGTGAGTATATCGCGTGAGCACCGTACTCAAGGGCTCCACGTCGAGGGAACGGACCTAGACTTGAGCCGCTGCCGAGAGGGGCCTAATCTGTTATCACGACTAGTTATTTTTCTTATGTCACCATTAATACAGCTGTAGTTGGGCGCGATGATATCGACAAGTCGTTTCTTGGAAGATTATATAAAGATCTGAAGTAAATTAGACCCTATCCATAACTAATAATATTCTATTTGAGTTAAACAAGTCCTATCAACGAATTATAATGTAAATGTGCGATATATAGCGTTGCATATGCAAAAAGGATGTATATTATATTTTTTTAATTTAATGTAGGTGGTAGAGCCACGCTGAAGTTATTACTGGTAGTTAGTACAGCATGAATGTGTCGGTTTGCCCCCGGTACTATCACCCGACCAACAGACAAACCGACGTAAAGTAACAGCGCTTTCATTGTCGTGTTCCGTTCGGTCAGTGATAGCGCCGGCGATCATTGATACTGTACTCTAACAAAGACGCGTAGAGGATTACGTATAATGTTTGTATTTGTAGGAAATTAAGTCAAATATTAACCACGTATTTTTTTTAATTGATTTAGAGCGGGAATCGAGTGCAGAGTTTCCTGCATAAATATTGCTACTGTTTAAACAGTCACCCTGTATAGATTATTACTTATAAAAATAGCTTGTGATATTTCACGTGACATTTCACGTATCATCGACGATATGTGATATATTCTATCTCCTTGATACTGTACGTGATGACTAAAACAACAAAACGTTCTAGTCTATACTAATATTATAAAGAGGTAAAGTTTGTGAGTTTGTGACGTTGTAGGGGGTAATCTCAGGAACTACTGGTCCGATTTAAATAATTCTTTCAGTGTTATATAGTTCATTCATCGAGAATGGTTATAGGCTACATATCATCACGCTAAAATCATCCAATAGGAGCGGATCACAGATGAAAAATGTTTCAAAATCAGGATGTTTTTTTCCTTTTGGGAACTGCTGCGTGTTAGTCTTAGTATCTCTGCTCGACGCGAACGAAGTCGCGGGCAGAGGTTAGTAAATGTATAATCTGTGTCTCGACAGCTCCTGAACCAGTCCGGTAACCAGGACCTGTGCTATTTCAACTTCCTGTGCGCCCACCCGCTGGTGATGCTGTCGGACTTCAACCACGTGTACTCGAACCTCGGGTACGTGCTGCTGGGCGCGCTGTTCCTCCTGCAGGTCTGGAGGAGGCACTCCTTCCATCGCAACAAGACTCCGGCACAGGTCAGTGCACCATCCATAGCTGATAGGTCCTTTCCAGCTAAAGATTATAAACATAGTAGCACAGGTGGTTTAGGTCAGTTCAAACTAAACGCTATAGGGATGGCCCTATTTTTCTAATTACACCATACTTTTTTTTCGAACTGACAACGCTATTGACCCCGCAAGGTCTTAAAAGCTTTACCGGACCACTAAGGCGAGTAATTGCGGCACAAGATAATAGTAATATATGCTGATAAAAATCATTCCTGGAGAGAGCGGGAGCTGTAATGATCGGTAGTTTGTCAAGTGTGGTTATATCACTTGTTTCTTCACCTCCATTGCTGCGTTTTTAATATAGGGAGAGATGTGAACTGTATTGTTAGCGGTCTGCGAAGGTAAGTATATTAGGGGTACACGCTCAATCGCGAGATTCAAATGTATAGAATCGATTGAGCTGGAAACAGAAAATATTTTTTTTTTATTGAAGAAAGCGTTACTTTGCGGAAATCTATCATTGAAGACTAAGGTAGATTCTACTTTGTACTTCCGCCTGGCGGACTTCAATAAATTCCAGGCGGAAGTGCAAAATGTATCTATCCATAGGTCGCTGGTTCATATCCGGCTCGAAGGACCTATGTTTTCACCCTTGTTTTTTGGTTTTGAGGCTGGTCGAAGAGTGATGAATAAAATGTACACAACTCAAACCCGTTTTTTGTAAGATGTACAAAATAGTAGTATTGTTAAAATTGTAGTAGGTGGTAGAGCCCGGCTGAAGCTATTTTTGGTTTCAGCATGAATGGGTCGGCTCCTTCGGGGTAGTACCACCCCTCTCACAGATAACCGACGTGAAATAACAGTGCTTGCATTATTGTGTTTCGTTCGGTCAGTGAGAGAGGCGGAGGCCCACGTCCCTTCCCCTTTCCTTTCCCTCCCCCTTCTCCCATATACAGGCTGGCAATGCACTTGCGACGTCCCTAATGTCGCTGGTGTCTATGGACGGTGGTGATCACTTAATATTACGTGACCCACTAGTTCGTTTGCCGCCTTTGATATAAAAAAAATATATGTATGAACAGTTCAACAAGCGGAAGCGAACAGACAATATGAAACGCCGAGACACTCCCAAGCGTATCCGGTGTGGTGTTGCTATTACATTATTATTAAAAAATAATTTATGTTGGTTTCCAACACTTTGTATTCAGAAAATATACACACTCACTTGACAGATGTCACAGGCGGAGGACCTCTTAATTCACAGCGCCGAATAATTACGGTATAGCGTCCGTGTCCAGTCCGTATGCGATTCACAAAATATACATATTTTCACTCGCGGCATGGCTTTCGTACTTGTTCGCGTTCTTATAGCCGTGCGTGGTCGACTACGCACTATTACAATGGTGGCGCGGTTTTTTTTTCTCGAACTGACTACGCTATTGACCTAGCAAGGTCTTCACAGCTTCACCGAGCTACTAAGGCGAGCGCTTAAGGAACTCAGCCGATTTTATTTTGGTAACCAGCTCAAGGGTGAATGGCACACCTCGGCTTGGCTGTTGCCTGTTGCATGCAAAATCGCTACCTATCTTAGCTAACCTAGCTAACTATTTATATATGTATGAGTTGTTGAAACGTATATGCGTACCAAGAATATACGCCTCAACAACTCCTCCATATATTTATTATCGGAAAATTGAGAGTTTTTCAGTTCGATAAGGGAAAAAGTAAACCCTTCCACTTTCATATGTCAGCGTGTAGGCGTGCACGTGTGTGGGGGTGATCGTGTAGTGTTGTAGTAGTGATGTATATTTGTGTGTCACCGTATCGCGCAAGCAGCGCACTCATGGGCTCCCTACCGAGGGATCGAACCTAGGCTTGAGCCGCTGCCGTAGGAGGCATAATCGGCTGAGCGGGGGCGAAATTAATCCCCAGACCACGGCGGCGTGATCTGTGGTTACGCGGGCGTGGGCGTGAACACGCTCTGTTTCGAGGGACAGGCTGGTACTGATCGTTCGGGTGGCGCGGGTGCTTCCTCAAATGGTATATTAAAAAAGATGCTTACGCGTGGGAGGAAACAGGAGTTGCCCTCGTGGATTGCAACAAAACTAACAACCTATAAAAAAATACCAGTTCCTATGAAAAGTAAGGGATACAGATATACGATGATATCTGTGTAACTTTGACCGCTTTTATTATTCATCCATATAACTAGGCTGTAATTTATCGACAGAAAGAACTAGGTAATAGCTTATTATTTCATAAATCTATTCCTTGAAAAATTAAAAGAGATAGATATACTAAGATGTCTGTATATTTTTGACTTTATTATTATTCTTTATCGATAGAAATGAGGTATATTTTGTCGATAGAAAGAACTGGGGATACCGCAGCACTTCGGGCTGCTATACGCTATGGGCATAGCGCTGGTGAGCGAGGGCTTGCTCTCTGCCGCCTACCACGTCTGTCCAAATAGCATGAACTTTCAATTCGGTGAGTGTTTTCTGTATAATCTATCGACAACTGTTTATCGATATAGCCTCCTAATAGAAAATTTTAATAAACGGAGTTAGGGGGCTAAGTTTTCTCTCCACATTCCTCTGTACTTGTTGTAATGGAAAAAACTGTATTGAATATTCTACATATATTATGGACTAACTGTGCTCGCGACTTCGTTCGTGTACATTATTATGTAAAAAAACAGGGATTAAAAAAGTTATCTGAACGTATGAAGTCCATTTACTACTTTTCTAATATACTTAAGTCGCGTAGTTAAAACATTTTTGGACTTGTGAGTAGTTAATAATTAAAATAAAGTTAAATAATCGCTTAAGAAACGAGAGTACATATTTATGTACTGTTTTGTCTTCGCCTATTTCTATTTTTTTCTCACCATCACCGCAGACACTTCGTTCATGTACGTGACGTCGGTTCTGTGTATGGTGAAGATATACCAGTCGCGGCATCCGGACATCAATGCGCGTGCGCACGTCACCTTCGGAGTCCTAGCCCTCATTATATTTATCGGTAATAATATCTACTTATTTATCTCAGCAAAACTATTTCTCACTCCTAGAATTCATCTCGACGCTTTAATGACTAAATGGTTGTTGAATTTTGGGCATAATGGATAAAGATATAGATCAGTTATGCACTGGGAAATTCAATACCCTAGGTATTAGAAGTAATTGTCACACACATACTGTTCGGGCGTAAATTGGTTGGGGGTAGCCAAAATTATTACTTTTTTGACACATCGTTTGTCAACGGACAATCGGAGATGACTGGTCACTCGCGCTTGTACGGCGGACTTACACGGCGGCACTTGGTCGGAACCCGCGCTTAAATTCGGATTCACTACATACACGGCGGTCCGGAATTGTGCTTTGTGATTTGTATACGAGTTACTTTGGATAATTGGTACTCTCACCATCGGCAACGGCGGCGAAGACATATTATATCAGGTGAGTGAGCCTTTATCCCGATTATAAAGAAATACTTTCGGCATACATTTTCAAGGGGTATCTGCCTCCAGCCAATTTATATACAGTCCACTACCTAGGCTAGATACTCCGATCAGTGTGGGTGTGGTGGTTGCCACACCACATACACTCACTCACACATCCATATATATTTCAGTGATACACCGCATTCTTCACTGATCACACTACTCAGCGATCAAACTCTTCATGCATTACAGTATTTACCGATCACACTATTAACCGTATCACTATTCACTGACCACACTACTCAGCGATCAGACTCTTCACTAATTACAGTATTTACCGATCACACTATTGACTGATCACACTATTCAGCGATCAGACTCTTTACTAATTACAGTATTTACCGATCACACTATTGACTGATCACACCATTCAGCGATCAGACTCTTCACTAATTACAGTATTTACCGATCACACTATTAAGTAAACATACTGTTTGTTTGGTCGCACCAATGATTCCAATTAAAACTATACTTTGCCTATAAACATGATTCAAGAATCTGTTTTATTAAATATTTTTTAATCATAATTTTTTTCAACTTCAATAATAAATAAGGTATTTTTTTTAAACCTATGCTGTCAACAGACTGTTGATTAGTGCATCATAAGATCTGCATTCGTATGTTAAAAAACCCTTATGGTTTTGGATGGTCCAAAGGTTAAAATAGTGTTTATTATTTAACAGGGTTGGTCGGCGTCTTGAACGCGAACTTCTATTTCTGGGTGATGTTCACCGCTCTGCATCTCATCACCTGCCTGGTGATGACTTTCCAGATATACTACATGGGCAGGTTCAGACCAGGTGATGATTTTTTTTAATTCATATGTTAGATCTTTTTGAAATATATAGTGCAGTCTAAAAATATTTGTCATTATTTAAAACATTTTTTTTTATAATTCTCATATTTATCAAACTAGTATTTTTGGTTTGTAATTGTCTCTAAATAGAAAAAAATATCAGAAATAAAATAAATCGTAAATCTATCAATAGTAATACATTTCAGTTTAGTTATGTTTATTCGAGCAATATAATTCTAAAAGTTGTTTATCATAACTCGAAATGACTTAAATCAGAATAACCGTAACTCGATGACTGCTTAATACATAATAATTTGAAAGTGGTCTGAAAGGAGAGATATAGAGGAGCATAACGAATTTTCCTACCTGACGATTTTTACCAATCACCTTCTAAAGCAAGCCGTGTTAACAGAACTCGGTGCAAAAATATATACTGTATGTAAACTTTATATACGAATGAAACTTACACGTGAGAGAGATTCAGTAAGATACCTCTGATAGGTGTGGAAATAGCACCTGTGGTATAGAATTCGAGAGTAATAGGTTAGCTTTGTTTGGCAATATTATGAAATGGAATGAGAGTCGTATGATTAAAAGAGTTTTAAAGTATTATTAATATAGAGGGAAATTGATGAAGAATGTCGGAGTATGTGTGCATGTATTGTGTGATAATTCTTCGAGATTGGAGAAGGTCGAAAAATGTGTGAATATATTGTGTGATCATTCTTCGAGATTGGAGAAGAAG
>JACEII010000075.1:265376-289300 GCA_014332785.1 Antheraea mylitta | reverse complement strand
AGCCAGAAATATTAACTACTATCGGAAATACAGTTATTATTGTGGCCGGTCATATTTAATTTCTAATAGAACTGAGGTTGATACTGAGGTATATCAGTTTTAACTTTCAATAGAAATACATTCATAACAGCCAAGCCAGAAATATTAACTGTTATCAGAAATACAGTTATTATTGTGGCCGGTCATATTTAATTTCTAAATAAAAAGCCGTGAATATTGAAGCATTTAGGTTTAAATTTTAATAGAAACACAGTTATAACTGAGCCCAAACGACAATTTTAACCTCTATCAGAAGTAAGGCCGTTATTATGGTTATTCATATTTAACTTGTAATATGCACTTATGACTAAAGCCAGTCAGTAGTAGGTTGCTACTATTGAGGTGTTAAGGTTGTAGTGACTATTAAAAAAAATAACAGAATAGGTAAAAATTTACCTAATATAGAGAGTCACTTTGTATACATCTTTGAGAACCGATAAGCAAAATGAATACAATCAACAGTAGAAACTGGAATTAAAATAAATATTTTAGTAATTAAGTATAATTTTAATCACTAATTAACATTTGTAATAGAAGTGACACAAAACACAGTATTAAAACACTTTGCACTACTAAATACACCTTCTAAATACGACACTATGACTTATATAAAGCGCTTTATGTTCCTTGACTAAAGGGGAAAAAAATATCACACAGTTTAAAAAGTTAATCTTTTGCACACACTCCATATTATTCAAATCTACCTTTCAAAGATCTATACAAATTTGTTAGTTGCATTTATTTTAAGACCTCGTCCATATTTTTGACCGCTTTCAATATAAGTATATGTTCAGGTTTGCGTGTAATATAGCCGAAGAGCTTAATAAAAAAGAATTGGTGTTTATTTAATTTTTAGTTGTCTTTATGTTATACATATAATATAACCCGTATTTGTATCTAAATTATATTTCGTCTAACTATATCCAGACCGGTTAAAGAGATTGGCGGGGACTGTAGTTTAAAAATAATACCTTTAAAAAGTCATTACAATATACTTAGTTTGTTGTGATTGAATCAGTAATGTATATTTGATTTCTATTGGCTGACGGTATATTTGCGTGACAGCTGTCAGTTTAAAATGTTGCCATTTAAATAAATTACCCAAATATAATGTACTTTTTTGTGATTTTGACACAATCTTTTTAGTTTTTTTTTTCGGTTAAGATAAAGAGATTATTTATAAAGAAATTATTTTATGTTCAGTAAAATTTCTGTGAAAAGTGAAACAAAAAAAAAAATCGTCTGTAATTTAGAATTTGCTTTTGGTAATATCAAGCGATATGTCAACTTTTAACGGAAATAATGCCAATATTTTGTCATTGACAGTTTATGATAACATTTTATACTATTATTAATTACTTGCTGTTAGAACAATAATGGTTTTATTGTCATGAGTAGTTAAAGAAATATGTAATCGACACCGGTGTAATGGAAATCCCAATTGAAGTCACAAAATTAAAATAGACAATGACATTTTTGCTATTAAAATTTGTAATGTGATATTTTGTGAGAATTTACTTGCGAATTTATTTTATTTAATTATTTTTTTTACTTTAAAAAGGATTACTTTAAGTTTTAAATTATCGTTTTTTTATATTACTTTTATAACTTACTTTCGATATACTTACTAATATTATAAATGCGAATGTGAGTCTGTTCGTTTGTTTGTTACACTCTCATACTTGATTATTGAACCAATAGTCATAAAAAGTAAGTAGGGGTATCTTTCACCCGGATAAAGTATTATATAAAACTTTAACGTGAGCGATGTCACAAGCAAAAGTTAGTATTAATGTAATAAAAAACTATACACTTTTTATTGTTTCCAATCTTTAAATTCTACTTACACTTTGGACGTGTATCTTTGTGGGTCTTTCAATCCCGCCTGAATTGAATGATGTGTTAGTCGAGTCAGTTCAAAATGAGTTAAACCAATTCTGTTTGTTCATATATCATGTTTAATTTTTTTTTAATGTCTGATTTTTTTTTACAAAATTAGAAAATTCTTAAAAAAACAAGGTAGAATATTAGGAACTGCTAGAATTGGATTTAGCTTGTTTTGAAATGGGACGACACTTTTATAAACATAAATTGGCAACCCACAATTAATTTGAAGTGTGCCCACTATAAGGGCATAATTTACTATTGCTTAGATTTTATATTTCTCTTAGGGCGTTATGAGGATTCTTTGATAATGAATTTATACCTTGTGACGGAAGTAGAACTTATTGATTTTGTAAACAAATCTCTTTTAAATATAAGTACTATTGATGTGAAACATCTATAGGCGCGGGTAAACCTGATCGTTGGCGTGGCGAGTGTGTAACGTGGCGACGTGATGCCATACCCAAGCGACTGTACGCAATCTCTCTTGCCGCACTGAGCTCGCATACCTATAGTGTAATTTGAGAATTTGATATCCGTTCGATTCGAACAATTTCGATGTTTCACATCTGCCAGACGTCCCTGACGGCTCAATTTTTTTTTTATATGAAACATAATTTCTCAGACTCTATAATACTTGTAGTCGTGCAATCTACAACTATTAAGCCCTTAGTTTCAGGTTCGATTTTGATGTATAATACACTAATTTTATTATAACTTCGAGGATTATTGTATTGGCTATGTTCGTTTGTTATTCTGAGATATAGTTCCTGTTTTGAGGCTATAAAAATAGAAATTGGTGATATTTGTTATAAAAATGTTTTATTTAGAAAAACAAGTCTTATTTTGAAATGTTTCCGATGTTAATTAGAATAATTAGAATTTGCATTTAGTAAGTAGATAGAGACAGCTATTTGTGAAATCTATGCTGGGTTGTAGCGTGCATTGAATAAGTATTATTTTTTGCTTGTTTCATGTGAATATGTGATAATTACTTGGTAAAATTGAAGAAAAACAATATTGTAATATTGTGATTGTTCAGTTGTAAGTTTGTGTAAATAAAATACTTTTAAATAACATGTTTTATTATTTATTCCCTATATTTTAGTAAATGCTGTATGCATCCGAGTGTTGGGCTGCGAAAGAGACGGGTAAGAGAAAATTACATGTGGCAGAGATGCGAATGTTAAGGTGGATGTGTGGTGTGACTAGAATGGATAAGATTAAGAATGAGTATATCAGAGGAAGTTTGAAAGTAGCACCAGTGCCAGAGAAGCTGAGGAGTAATAGGTTAGCATGGTATGGGCATGTCATGAGGAGAGATGAAAACCATATAACTAGAAAAGTGTTGAGTATGATGGTGAATGGATATACGAGTAGAGGAAGACCGAAAAAGGTGTGGATGGATTGTGTGAAAAATGATATGTGCGTAAAAGGCGTGAATACTGAGATGACATTTGATAGGAGAGAGTGGAAAAAGAAAACATGTACCGACCCTACTTAAGTGGGATAAGGGTAACGATGATGATGAATTTAGTAAATATTAACTCATCGTCTTCCCAACTTTAATGTATTCGCCAAGAATGTAACTGGCAAAATTATTAAATTAATATATGACAAGATATTATATGTACGGTATTATTACCAAAAAAGTAAAGTACGTATTGAGTGAAACTTAGTATGTAGGTAGATTTGAGGACGATAAGATAAGACGATATATAATATGAAGGTAAATTTCGCTGCCGCTGTCCAAACCAAATTAGCTCAGATGAAAATTGGTTTCGAAAATCCGTGGTTCGAATCAGAGTGTATATAATTTTTTTTATGATAATTTTGTAAGGCAAACCTAATAATTTATTTTAATTTAAAGAGCAATGTGACCTTGGCAGCCCACTTAAAAAAAAATATGATACCATTCGATATGTTTCGTTTGTACCTCAAAATGAAAAAAGTTATAGTGTTTTCAAAATTTGATCCGTTCCCACGTTCAGATATCAAAATTGTTTTACGTGGTTCGATTCTAAATTATTTCTAGACGTTTGTACCACTTTTATTTTTTCTTTTACTTCAAAGACAACAAAATTTACAGTAATTTCAAAATTACAAAAAATACAGCAGTCTTATTACAAAATAAAACAAAAATCTGTAAATGAAGATCGTCGTGCAAACATTGAACTTGAAGGTAACAATTTGAATTTCTTCAAAAATTCAGATATAAAGAAAATATTAGGCGTTTGAATATTTTCGAGAAAAATCCTGGAAATACAAATTTTCAAAATTTCACAAATTGATTATTATGTATCGTCGTGCAATCGCTTGTACCCGTAGGAAACACTTTGAACCATGAAAATATCTCTACCAGTTTGGAAATAACATCAGTTTAAAGTTTTGTTTAAAAGTTTAGTGAAAAGTCTAATTTTCTGTTTTTCAATTTATATTAATATTTCAAACTGATATACTCGTGCAATCGTTTGTACCCGTAGGAAATATTTTAAACCATGAGAATATTCCAATAGGAAAATAGCAGCACTTAAAAGTGTCGTTTACGAGTTTATCGAAAAAATTAAACTTCTCAGTTAAAATTGAGTTTTCTACGGGTACAAACGATTGCACGACGACATCTGTTTGAAAGATTAGTGTAAGTTGAAAAACTGAAAAGTTGAATTTTTCGAGAAACTCATAAACAATATTTTTAAGTGCTATATTTTCCTATTAGAATATTGTTATGGTTTAAAATGTTTCCTAGGGGTACAAACAATTACACGACGATATCAGTTTGAAAGATTAATATAAATTGAAAAACAGAAAATTTGACTTTTCACAAAACTTTAAAGTGATGTTATTTCCAAACTGGTTGAGATATTTTCATGGTTCAAAGTGTTTTCTGCGGGTACAAACGATTGCACGACGATACATAATAATCAATTTGCGAAATTTTGAAAATTTGTAAGTCCAGGATTTTTCTTGAAAATTTTCAAAGCCCTAATATTTTTTTTATTTCTATTTTTTTGAAGAAATTCAAATTGTTATCTTCAAGTTCATATATTTCCACGACGAACTTCATTTACAGATTTTTGTTTTATTTTGTAATAAGACTGCTGTATTTTTTAAAATTTTGAGATTCCTGTAACATTTTTGTCTTTGAAGTAAAAGAAAAAATAAAAGTGGTACAAACGTCTAGAGATAATTTAGAATCGAACCCCGTTAACAGAATTTTGATATCTCAAAGTGGGGTGCGGATCAAATTTTGAAAACGCTATAACTTTTTTCACTTTGAGATACAAACGAAATTAAAAGCGATACAAACGGGTACAAACGAAACGCTATCGAATGGTATCATCATAATATATATATTTTTAAAGTGGGGTGTCAAGTTCACACAGCTTATTTAAAGTTGTTTTTAAAGAACCTAGACGTTTTAAATGCACCGTGCTCGTTGAATATTCGCCAACTTGCTCTTTTGTCTCGCTTTGGTTGGGTTAGGTTAGACTTGCGAAAAAAGGATAACGCGAACTTGCCTCGGACGAGCGCGGTGCATTTAGTAGGAAACTTTTTTAAAGCAAGTATTTAATACGTATTTAACTTTTTTGTACTAATACCCATATTACTATTATTATTATTATATATTCATGAAATTAGTTCGTTTTTCACGGATTATGGACAAATACAGGTAGCTTTCTGGATATCCTCAGATTACTGAATTTAATAACAGTAAACTAGCTGATACGCGAGACTTCGTCCGCGTCTTCTTAACAAAATATGTGCAGAGGAAAAACAAACATTACATCGCTTACACCACTTATCCACCGCAAAAAAAAAACATCGCTGAATGCGTAGTGCTTATAGAAATCTTGATAAATATGATAAACCTATGAAGTAAAGTTAAAAAAGAATGATCGAATTCAGTCTAGTAGTTTCTGCTTGATGTTCAAATAACGCTAGACTTCTACCATCTCAATTACATTTATGTCATAGTGGGAGTATTCAGCATTCAGTCGAAATTAACACATAAATATTGATGTGAAATATCTATAGTCGCGGATAAATATGACTGTTGGCGTGGCGACGACGCGACGATGGTATGCGCAAGCGACTGTGCGTAATCTCTCTTGCCGCATTGAGCTCGCATACCTATAGTGTACTGTGTAAGTTGAGATTAGTTCGACTCGAACAATTTTCACATCTGCCAGGCGTCTCGTGCCGGCTTTTTTTATTACAAAATCTTAGAAGAATCGAATTATCATCGGTGTTTGCTAACAGCGCCATCTATTATTTTATATGTTAATCAATACTGGCAATGTATTGTTAGTGGTTATTCTTGAGGTGGTTTATTCTAAATTATTGAGTAATTTAAATTTGATGAATTATTCTTAAGGTGGTTTATTCTAAATTATTGAGTAATTTAAATTTGAATAGGTTGGTCATAACTTCTAAGTATTCCTTCTGTTTTTTTCATAAGAAATAATATAAGTGACTAAATAAACCAGTGTCACGCGTAAGAAAACGTGGAGTCGTGCGATAAAATTTCAATCTTGATTGAAATCTTGTGGACCTAAATTAGTATCACGATAATTAAAATCTGATTTGTGAAAGTGTACTAGAATTATTCTACTTTAAGTAACATGTGGCACACTTTTTTGTTTTTTTTTTTTTTTTTTTTTTTTATGTCTTTAAAACCGGAATTACATCCGACGTATGGAGAGGGCCCGCAAGGTACACCCTCTAAAGCATACATACCTCAACAGCTCTTATATTTCGTTTAGGATAATTTTCTAAACTATATCAATTTGATAATGGAAAGAAATAAGACCCTTCCACTTTCATGTGTAAGCTTGTATGCGTGCACGTGTGTGGAGGAGATATGTGTAATGTTGTCGCAGTGATGTAAGATGTTGTGCTCTTGTTTCGCGCGTGTAAGATGCCTTGGCGCCCCAACAATTACGGTTTGTGGTGTTTTTAGTCGTAGTGGCGTATCCATAAGGGATTTCTCCACGTTAAACAAAACACCAGTAAAACAAAGACAATTAATAAGTAAGTAGCATTTATTATATTAGCAACTTGATGATTCTTAAGTTAAAACAAAACAGTTTTGTCTCTGGTCCGCGAGCGCGGCGCATTTTATACGTAAGTAACAAATAACATCTTTATTTACCCATACTCATCTGAAAAATTAGTTTATTCAAATTATTAAAGGCTCTTTCTTTCAAGTTTCTTTCCTAAAAAATTCTCACAAATTTTCAAAAGGTTTTATTTATTGTCTTCATATATAATAGGTCTTTACCTATGAAATTGCCGTTCTGCAATACTGGCCATTTCAAATCAAAACAATTTTTGTTTGGCTAAGAATTCTAATTTCAAATTAATTTTATTTTAAAAACATGGAATTAGGAGTTTTTGGCGGGATTTTAGTCTGTCATGTAGTGGATTTTATATTTTATTCATAATCTTTTGTTATCTGACTCTATATTGTGTAAATTTGGTGGTGTTTTACGTAATATAGTTAGTTTATAGTGCATAAGTGAAGTGAATGGAAAATAATACCACGGAGCATGAAATTCTGAGATGCCACAAAAACTCCCTGGAAGGTTCTAACAAGAGATCCACCATCTTGTTAGAATATTGATTTACAAGATGCTTTGTTGAAATGATCGCACGACGTTTGTGATATTATTGACTACGTGACAATGGCAGTAATAATCGGAAAGATTGATTGCCAAAAAAAAAAAAACATGGAATTATTTTTACAAAAGTAGTCATTTGTTTATTGATTAGTGTTACATTTTCATCGCATTTCAATCTTTTTTTGTGATCATGGATACGTTAAAAATTCGAGTAATTATGGAATATGAGTACCGTCGTGGCAGCAACGCGGCACAAGCGGCACGCAACATCAACGACGTTTACGGAGCTAACACTACAAACCAACAAACTACCTGTTATTGGTTTGCTCGCTTCCGTTCTAGGAATTTCGACTTGAAAAATGAACCTCGCGGTCGTCCGAAGACTTTGGTCGACAATGACGAATTAAAGGCTATTGTGGAAGCTGATGATACACAATCTACGGCTGAATAAGCAGCATCTTTCGACGTTAGCGTCAAAGCAATATTGATCCATTTGCGTCAAATTGGCAAGGTAATAAAGCTTGACAAATGGGTACCCCGTGAACTCAATGAGCCAGCGCGAAGTACGCGTCGAGACGTGCCTTGCACTGTTCAACAGACACACAAATGAAGGAATATTGAACCGCATTTTTAACTGCGATGAAAAATGGAGTCTGTTTGAACAAGGTGCGACGGTTTTTCATGCCTGAACAGCTATATCTCCTTTACAAGGCACAAGTTCGGCCTTGCGTGGAATACTGTTCGCACCTTTGGGACGGTTCCGCAAGATACCTTTTGGATACCCTGGACAGGTTGCAGAGACGGGCTATCCGCATTGTGAATGATGCAGATGTAACAGTGGATATAGAGCCGCTTCAGTTGCGCAGGGACATAGCCTCACTGAGTGTGTTCTACCGTCTGTATCACGGCGAGTTATTTAACTTAATCCCTTCCTCCCCTTTCCACAACCGAACTACACGTACTGGCCTTCGTAGCCACAGTTTTACGGTAAATTGTATCTGGGCAAGAACTAAAAAGTTCGCATCGTCATATCTTTGCCGTACCGTGAAACTGTGGAACAATCTCCCGGCCAGTGTGTTCCCTCCTTCCTATGACATGGGGTCCTTCAAGCGTAACGTGAAGAGACATTTACACAGGCCGGCATGACAGCGGCGACCAGTGATGGATAATCTGTCTCTCGGTGGTTGCCGCTGAATTTGGATTGTACTATGCTTACCACCAGGCATAGCACAGTCACTTTGTCGTGCAGTAATAAAAAAAAAAGATAACCGCAAGCGCTCAGCAAGTTGGTTGGATCCTGGTTCAGCACCTAAACAATGCCTTAAACGAAAACCGACTTCTAGAAAAGTGATGGTCACTGTTTGGTGGTCTAGCGCCGGTGTGATTCATCACAGCTTCTTACCAAACGGGGTGAGCATTACTGCAGAGGTGTACTGTGAAGAACTGAACACAATGATGGAGAAGCAGGCACATCTCCAACCAACATTGGTCAATCGCTCGTCTCCGCTGCACCTGCACGACAACGCGCGACCTCATACTGCACAGCAGACGGCCTCCAAGTTGCAAGAACTGGGGATGGATAACTCCTTGGCGGGAAAAAAATTAAATACCCGAGAGGCAGTACAAAATGCTTTTGAAGAATTTGTTGCCTCCCGTCCAGCCGATTTCTTTAAGAAGGGCATCAATAAACTGCCACTGTGTTGGCAGAGATGCATTGATTGCATGGGTGATTACTTCGATTAATACAAATAAAAAATACATGAAAAGAATTAGTTAAATTTTTTCATACAAAACGGTAATTTCATAGTTAAATACCAAAGCAATTTCATAGGTAAAGACGAGACTAGTTTTGTAGTAATGCGTACAAAAAAATTATTGAAATTTAATTCGTTTAATAAACCTAATTTAAATTGATTATGGAATAAATGAAACAAAATTATCCATAATACATTTTTTTAATCTGTATATGTTTTTCATTTTCCTTATACGACTACTACAAGCTTAAAAATAGTATTCATAAATTGTATATATTACAGAAAATTCTTACAAGATCATTATAGAATAATTAGGCGACTATACTTCATTTACCAGCGTCTTTCTTATAACAAAATGGCGTCCATTGGACATAACCTCAAATCTTTTATTTCAAACTATACTTTTAATAAATAGATATTTAATAATGGTTTATGCAGATTAATATTATAAATCATTATTGCTTTCATAAGATGGGAAGCTTAAATATACAGTAAAACTTTCCTATCGCATAGCTTTACAATACAAGTTACGCGTCTGTCAGATTACAAATAACTTACTACTGTTTATAATGAATTTGGTTATTCTTTTAGGCATATCTCGCTTAAAGTTTATTGGCGACTCAATATAGAAACCATGTCCAATTTTTTATATACTATTTTGTAACAACTCAATTGCAATAAAATATCCAAATTTCAATCTAATTAATAAAATATCTATTATATTGAATTTTTGTGATGAAAAAATAACGGCACTGGTTTCAAAGTTAACAAGTGTTTTTACCTTCTAAAATAACCAAACATTATAATCATATACGGTCTTATTACAAAAAATAAGTTAAATACGTATTCAATACGTGCTTTAAAAAGGTTACGTTTTAAATGCACCGCGCTCGCGGAATGTTCGCCATCTTGCTCTTTTATCTCGCTTTAGTTATGTTAGGTTAGACTTGCGAAAGAGGATAACACGATCTTGCCTCGGTAGTGACCGGAAAGCGCGGTGCATTTAATACGAAAGTACCCAAATTTTTTTAAACCAAGTATTCAATGCCAATTTAACTTTTTTGTAATAATACGGATAATGTGTATCAAGCGTATAATTTTTACAATATATCTTATATAAAATTTTTTTGTAACTTACCAAAGATTTCAAACATTATACGTCTATTAGTATAATATAAAATCATAAAATGCTTTATAACAACGTCTCCAAAATGTTTATTAATGAATATTTGGCCATCTTTTATCGCATAGAGTTGTGTGTTATAAACCATGTCTTGCCTAGTGACTTATTGAGAATTGATTACAATCATCTGACGCTTATATTAGTATTAGTCGTACTAACAATAACACTCAGCAAAAGCTCTCAAAAGAAAATCCTGATTTTGAAACATTCTTCTTTGGTGCTCCGCTTCTATTGATCTTAGCGTAATGGTATATAGCCTATAGCCATACTCGATAAATGAGCTATATAACATTGAAAGATTGTTTCAAATTGAACCATTAGTTCCAGAGATAATGCATTTAACTAAGCAAACAAATAAATTTTTCAGCTTTAAATTTTTAGTATAGATTATCTTGTAGGAAAATTGTCTTTACTAATCGCAGTAAATTAACGCCTACTTTAAGTATTGAAGTGTTGTGAGCAATTGATTTTGTAACGTTCTTAGTATGTTTAGCTTTATCATCCATCACTTTATATGGAGTAGGCTGAGAAGCATGGCGAATGGCATTTAGAAAAAAGATGAATACATTTTACAAATAAACTCAATAAAAAATCGAAGGATTGGTGAACAATACCATTAATAATCACTATATAATTAAGATCTCAAATATTTCAAAGAAAATCGAGTTTAGTGGTCGTTTTTTATGCTACTCCTTATATTTGCGTGATCACGTGTCTATGGTCGCAATAAATTCAGATGGGAATACACTATTGTAAGACGTTACAAATTATAGGATTACGTGAAAATAAATGTAGCACGATAACTCTTACACACACCGAAGGACTTGGATACGCTGATTACGAGTCTTGGAATAACAAAGGTGGGGAAACATTTTTCTATGGCTTTAAAGGAAGTAATTTTGAGGTTAGTTTTTAACACAACTAGCCGAAGCTTCGCTACGGAAGCACGTAATTTCGTCCATACCGTTCGCTGAACTCTTAAAATGAATTTGCAAGATTTGTGGCCACATAGACAAGACATGGTGTCCAAAAGACACCAACATATTGGAAGATATCTATACGATAATTTTCACTATCTCCATTCAAAGTAATTAACTATACAGATTCTAGTTATGTAAAATTCCAATATACTATCTTTGTACCAAAGCATTTTTTACTAATAAAAGAAAATAGCTAAATACAATTTTGATGGAATATTTATTTTTTATTAATATTTTCATAATTTTACAATATAAAGAGGTGAAAGCCAACAGCTCGCCTTGCGGATTGTATAATACAGATTAAAAATTTTATTCCTAAACATTGTTTACAAAAATATAGATAGTAAATGCATTTTTATATTTATATATGGCAACAATTACAATGAGTCTATAAATGGGTACTAGGTTATAACACAGATGACGTCAAAATTGTAACCAACAAAATATACTATTTCATACGGCGATTAATTATATTTACTAATCACGATAGATTATATTGTCCTTATGTATCCAAACCTATTGAGAAATGCGTAATTTGGGTGTGGATTTAAATTTTAACTTTTAATATCAATTCATTGTATGACAAACGCAAACAGTTACGGGCGAAAACTAACAATGGAAAAGCAATATTTTTTGATGGGTCTTATCATTCAATAAATTGGGGAAAGAGTCTAAAATACATCGATTTATATTTCAAAGCAGTTATGGCTGAAACATTTTCAGTGTTATTACAAAAAAGTTAAATACGTATTAAATACTCGCTTTAAGAAGGTTATGTTTTAAATGCACCGCACGTAGATATTCTGCTTTGAGAATCCCACAACAAATCCAATCTCGATCATTGCTTACTATATTACGATTATAATGAAGCTGCCTTTGTGGTGTTAAATATTCACAACCAAAATCAATTGCATACTATTTAAGACTATTTGGACATTCGGGAGACTTTATTCAATTAATATCTTTTCTTATATCAAAATTAGATATATTTGTTAAAAAAAGTAACATAATAACGACATTATGTGATGTTTTGACACATTCAAATATGCACTCAAGAGTGAAATCTATACAACGTACTCAGCATTATCTTATCCTGATCTCAGCATAAACTAAGCAAGTAATAACTTAGGACAATCGTATGTTTTGAATTTACTGTCTAATTACGCTGAACTTTGTGTTTAGTGTCAAGACCGCATCGGGTCTGTAAAAATGTCTTTAATCGCATTGAAGTAACATTATGTGATGTTTTGACACTTTCAAATATGCACTCAAGAGTGCAATCTATATAAGTTACTCAGCATTATCTTATCCTGATCTCAGCATAAACTTAGCAAGTAATAACTCAGAGCAATCATAGCATTAAAATTTACAGTCTAATTAAACCTTTGCTTACCTTACATTTAATACCGCATCGTGTCTGTTAAAATTAATTTAATTGCATCTAAAATAAATTGAATCATGCACTTTGTTAAGAGTATCGAAAGAAACAAGCGAATGACTTGAATGAAAGTCTTGATTATTACGCCAATGGCAATCGAGTAATACTGATAATGTAAATATGTATATTCAAATGCCATCCTTTTTTGTGCTAAAGAGCAGCAAACAGGCAGACTGCTCATCCAATGGTAAATGGTTACCGTCGCCTATAGGCACTTGCAAGTCCAGCGGTATCACATTATTATATGATTCCATTATTCTTATAAAAGCATAGCAGCAAATTTTTTTGTAAATCATCGAATTTGATGACTCAAGCTAACTCATCACAAACTAAGTAAATACTAAGCTTGCGACTGTAAATTTAAACTCTGAACTGAATCGTTTAGTAAACACATTGATCTATAGAAATTACGTATTGAATCACCCATTCGAGTTTAAGTCACCGATTTAAGGGAGGGAGGGAGAGAGGGAGGGAGAGGACAAAAAATCGAGACATACGCCCCGGGTGGCAGTTTTAGTGCTGCCAAAAAAAAACTTCTGCACAGTCGACTTGTACGAAAAGGGTGGCATACATATCCCAACAAGCAAATTTATCCACCACTGTACTAGTGGATTTATTGCCTTGTAATGGCGATTAGAGATTTACCGTGTCAACCACTGACATATTTTTACTGAAATTATATGATTTTTAAAAGATTATTTACTATTTTAAATCTGCAGATATCAGTCTGTTTATTAATTCAGTAAAAAAATAACACCCAAATGTTGTTCTTAAAACAACACAATCAACATCCAACACCGTCAACTTACTCCCAACTAAAAAAAAAAACCGCCAATATCCGAACACCTAACGCATAATGATTAATGTAAAGATACAATAAATAATTTAACATAACAATACTTATGTGATAAAACTTTCACGCGTACAGTCACGAACACAAGTGTAATTCCGTATTACTTTCGAATTTATCAGAATTAAAAATTCTATTTTGAACGTACAATTTAACCACAGTAAAGAGTAACTATGTACTCTATGTATACTAAATAAACAAAGCATGTACGTAAATATCGTCTTTTATACATTCATTGTCTTTTATAATTTAACATTCTGTAAATATAACATTTAACTCAGAACAATCCCACCAATAGTGTCTTCACTCTTGTGAAAAGTTAAATAATTAGGTATACTAAAAAAAATATTAAAACAACACTTCTATTCGCGACTGTACCACGCAAAGTACCGGCGATCCGGTCTTTTTTTAATTCACAATACAATGAGTTTCAGTTTAATTAAAAAGTATACACAATAACAAAAAGGAGGTGGTTAATTTACAGTCTTAAAAAAAACGACTTTTTTGTTAAATTAGACTTGTATTAAATATTCGTCTAATGACGTAATTAACCGATGTTTTTTTCATCGCCGCAATTATTAAAACACTACGTAGATTCGCATATAAAAATCAATATCTTATAATTTTAATTCTACTTATATATATGATAATAAAAACCGGAAACATCATCGGTTTTTAATCGGACTTACCGCTTTTTTTTTAAAGTTATACACTTTTCACACGCGACAATGAATTAGACAAAAACACGACGATATTCACTACAAGCCTGATTTATAACAAGGTTTGTGACGAATTTAGATTTTTTATTGTATATTGTAGCGGAGAACTAGAATTCTTTAGACGATTAAAATAAGCTGAGGCCATATTGTAATAACGATATTGTTTCAAGCGTTTATTCTCCAATTGTAAACGTTAGAAATTTTCAATACAAAAACACCTTTCTCACACGCTATAAATTAAAACAAGCATTCATATAAAGGGCTGAAAAACTAAGTCCACTTCTCTTTGTAGTTTATGACCCTGCAAAATACTAATCTCATAATATGACTATCTAAAACAAGTGTAAAACGCGTTGTATCACATTTTTGATGTGAAACATCTATAGGCGCGGGTAAACCTGATTGTTGACGTGGCGACGCGATGCCATAAGCAAGCTACTGTGCGTAATCTCTCTTGCCGCACTGAGCTCGCATACCTACAGTGTAATTTGAGAAATCGAGAATTTGAGTTTCTTTCGTTTCGAACAATTTCGATGTTTCACATCTGCCCGGCTTCCCTTGAAAGCTCAATTGTTTGTTTTTTTTTTTGTATTGCTTCTATACAGAAACCATATAATATAACGTACAAAATTTACTTTCGAAATCATTAATTCGAATGTGTTCAAGTCCACCATAATATGCTCTAAAATTTATATCGTCTCTTGTGAAGTTTTAGTAAATGTGACTTAGCAAGTTTTTCCCTTTAGCCCTTTATATGAATTTAATTTAATTTTAATACAGCCGTATATATTCCGCTATATTGTAAGCCATATTTAATTTTTTTAAGACTGTCATCTAGCCAGAGATTAAATATAAAACTAATTAATAATTAAAATAAAACATGATGAGTCGTCAACCCGTGTTTTGAGATTTTTGTTCAAATAAAGCTGCCATATCGCGTATATTAAATGATGGAGACATTTTCTCTTTTCTGTAAATAAAAAAAAAAGTTACTTTCAAAACCATACACATGTGAGAAATAACAACAAACATTTATTTTAAAATGTTCAATTGTGTTTCATAAAAATATCATTTTTTAATAAGAAGGAAACAAAAGAAACCGGTCCAAAATCATAAGGATTTCAAATCCACATAGACGAATAAATACCTTATGATGCACTGATTAATAGACTGTTGGCAGCATAAGTTAAAAAAAAACGTATTTATTACAAAATTTGAAAACCTTGAACACTACGAAATTATGTAAGGTAAAGTTATAATAAAAAAAAAATGCTACTTTTCAAAACATAATTAGCAAGTTTCAGATCTGTTTCTTAAAAAATCAGCCGACGGGTTAATCCAAATTTAGTCCACAACGTGTTAGGCCAATTCAAAAAATAAAACCGGTAAAAATCCTCGAAAGTGGCTAACGATTTTTATCGATAACTGTGAATAAATTACACAAAGATACACGAATATAAAGCATAACTATTAAACACAATTTTAATTATTTAAACCAAAAAATAAAAACCGATAACCACTTTTCACAACGACTGTACATTATTCACTCACCTGTCAAACTCTCTCCTTCGGCCCGCGCTCTCTGTACTACTACTCTCCGCTTGCTGCTGATCGTTCCTCTCAGGACTAGTCGGCGAGGGTATCGTCTCCAGGTTGTTGGAACTCCTTGCCAACGAGAACCTCATCCTCTGCCCGAGGTCCACCGTGTTTCTCCTCTCGAATTTTGGCAAATCCTTCAGTCTCTCACACTCCACCTCTTGTTCTTTCTTTATTTTTATCCTTGTCAACTGTTCCGGATTACTTCTGAACGATTGCGAACTGTACTTCTCCCTAAGAAAGTTTCTCCTCTCCTCTTTGTACTTCTCTATCCGTTCTCTGCTCAACTTCTTCTCCGTCTCCTGGCTGATCAGGTGCTTTATATCCGTCGGCCGTTTCTCGTTGAACCTCTGTATTAGCGATATCTTGTTCTCAGTCGTAGGAGTTGTGCTCTCCCTTCCGTTCTCCTCTAGATTCAAATTCAGATCTGGTAGTTTCGAGTTTGTGTGAACGTCTCTCACTTCGAAACTCTTTCTCCTGTCTACGTACTTATCGTTCCCGAATTCCTTGACGAAAGCGCTTTCGTCGAGCGATCGGGCGTTGCTCGAGCTTCTCTTCAAGTTACAGGCTTTAGGTGAAGAAGCTTTATTCCTTACTTCGACATGTTCATCGTTCTTCCTCTCCAAGCTCGGGTATTTAATTTCTGCTTTGAATTTATCGAAAGTGAACACGGTTTTTTGCTCCGTGGGACTTTCGAATCGTATCGCAAGTTCCCGTACGTTTACATTCTTCGACTGAACAACGTTACCGTTCTCCATTTCCGTCGACGGTTGTTCATCACCAGCATTATCCACTTCAGTTATCACCAATCTCTTATCGCAAATGTCTAAATCGACATTTATATTCTCATAATCGTTATGAACCTCGAAGTCTACGTTCTCGTAATGGCGTTCCCTTTCAGGCGAATCGAAGATCAGAGCGTTAACTTCTTCTATGCTCTTTTTGAAGAATTTCACTTGACTGTAAACGTCGCCGTCATCGAAGTGCGTCTCGATCGGTGTCTCCAGGATGATCAAGTCACCGTTGAAGCTGTCAGGTTGGCAGGCCTGCTGCGTCGGTAGACTAGCATCGGTATCCGGTACCGGTGCCTCTTCAACTATCGATAGGTTCTTGTCCAAATCTACATCCTCGTAGACGGAATCTCTCTCCGTTGGTGTCCGATCGAAGTCTTTGACCTTGGTCGGTGACCTGAAGGTGATACTTATGGTCGATTTTAGAGGGCTCTTCAAAGGCGACCCTGGCGAGCTCTTACTGGTGCTTGATGATTGTAGATTTATATAATTCGGCCTTTTGAAGCTGTAGCACTCGTATAGCTCGTCCTGCTTCAAGCTCGTAGAGTAGCTTGAGGAGCTGTCGTGCGATGACGTCATAACCTTGTTGACGTCACCGTCCGGCTTCTTATCGCATTGCTCGTTGGAGGACGTCGAGATAACCGACAGCCTGTTCAAGTTGAAACTGGACGAGCGTACGGGACTGAGTTCCAAACTGTCCAGGTTCGATTCCGCATTGGCGCTATCGAAATCGGTCCCTCTGAGTTCGCACTTGAGACACTTCTCCTGGTCGCAATCGTTGTCGCAGTTTTTGATTTCTATCGTTTGTTTATTCGCCTCGCTAACTTCCGAATCACTCTCGAGGGGATCGTAAACGGGTGTGGCGGGAGTCATGGGACTCGAATTCAACGTGCTGTTGGTGAGATTGCTCGTGGAGTTGTTATCGAGGGGCCAATCGATTTTAATCAGTGTCGAATGGCCCTCTTTCCCTTGCCAACTGAGCCGGTTCATAGCGACATGCTTGTCATCGTTATGTGCGCCGCTATAGCGTGTGGATTTTGTCGTTTTCCGCGGTGAGCTTCTCTCTCTGCAAGGTTAGAGTGAGTTGAAGCTTGAAGATTAGCCATGTTATTACGTCGATGTTGTTATTTTTTTAAGGGGCAAATTGTACAATGAACGCTCTGATTGTGAAAAGATTATAGTGTATTTGGGCTACGCATAGACCGATTTAATTGCGCATACCGAAGAAGGAGAATACCATAGTGTGACTATAACCTGATGATAGAGTCATTTCTAAGGCCTGAAGCTACTATCCTTGAGGTGAACATTGACTACTTAAAAAAAAAAACACTTAGGGGCCGTTCAAGTATTACGTAAGCAGAATTTTTGTAATTTCTGTCCGTCCCCTGCTTTCCGATCAACAAAAATAAGCAATGCTCTTACCACCCCTATCATGCTTACGTAAACATTTATCCAAATCTGTTCCGGTATAATAGAGAAATATTGCTGACGTTATCACTACCCGAACCCCCCAACCTCTACGTCATCAAAAATAAGCAAATCAATGACTCCCCCATCAGTGCTTAATACTTGAATGACTCCTTATAGGACCCTTCTGACCGTGGAAATTAAGAGTCAGCGATAATCTTCTAACTATATGTATAGTATGGTAACAATGTTACCATCTTCAGTCACAACTTCGTTAATGTAATGAAGAGCCTCCAAGATAACCATTGTATTATTTTATCTAAATATATTCCATATACGATCAACAAAGGATCACTGTACAATACCCGTGTGTAAGCGATAGTTTTGAATCACACAAAACTAAAAAAAAAAATATGATCTTTCGAAGAATTAATTTAAAAGCCAATAAGAACAGAATTACAACCCTATGATATTCGACGGAAATTTGACATTTGAAAATTAAAAAAAAAAATCTAATATACAGTCATTGACAGAGATCTTTTAAGATTTAAGTTTTTGTCTATATTCTATATTTTTGGAGTGTAATTAAAAACTACAATCCAAATTTATGTTCAAAGGAAAGGGCTCTCTGTGATTTTTTTCCATTGCAATACTATGATCCGTTGACAGAGGAATGAAGTGATTTTTATTATGCCGTTAATGCACGCATAATTGGGGTTGTTAGTTTGAACTGTAGTGATTGGTTACCATTAGGCGAATCTTTAGCTTGTTTCTGATTATCATGGTATTGAAAGATTAGCTGTACTCGTCTAATTATCTGTAGTTATTCAATTTGTGACATAAGTTTTAAGAATATTTTGTTAAAATGAATATCACTTCGAAATAAAATTGGTATAAATTTATATAATTCTGTTTAATAAATATCATTTATTTGAATAATGTCTTGTCCCCTCTTCAATTATCATATCAATTTTGTATAAAATAATAAGATGTAACTACAATATTTTTTATTTCTAATTTCTATCTAAAAAAAATAACAAGGTTATTTAGTAAATAATTTGTGTAATTCAGAGATAATTTTTAATCAACATAAATAAATAAAAACAATTATTTCAATAGTCAACCACGACGAGTCAATAGTAGGTAATTAGTACGGAGGTTACAGCATACATCCGTACAATTACACGGTCAATAGTCCAATCCAATCGATAATAGTCAATTAAACAATTTTTTATCTATTGCAGTAAATATCTGACCAGTTTTCCTGTTCTTAGGTGGTCACTGCATCCTAAAAAAAATATAACCGACAACACAAACAATAATTAGCAAGTCAAAACTCTAGAAAACTGAGATATTCTTATAGACACACCTGAGTTTCACGTTAGCAATAGCAGTTTGGAACTCTGCCTGCTCCTCCATCTTCTTGTCGCGATCTTTACATAATCTGAAACGGTAATCAAATTATAGGAGTATTCGACATATTATTTGGACAGCTGAAAAATCATCTACTATAGATGATTATATATTAGTACCGCTCCTATTTGTCTTAGCGTGACGATATATAACCTATAATCATCCTCGATAAATGAGCTATGTAACACTGAAAGAATTTTTCAAATCGGACCAGTAGTTCCTGAGATTACCCCCTACAACGTCACAATGTCACGACGTCACAAACTCACATCACAAACTTTACCTCTTTATAAATATATATATATATATAATATATATTATAGATATATAAATAATTATTTATTTATAATTTATATTTATTATTTCACGTCTTAACTAGTCAACCGATGATCATAAGATTTAAACAAATTTCTTCTTAGACAGCGTGAATTGTATTTTACGAAACGTTGAAGTGATGGCTAAACCAAATGTACATATAGTTTTTAGGCTGTGAGCGAATGAGATTAAAAATAAAAAAAAAATCCTTTTATTTACTACCAAAGAATTTCTACTATTACATTTCAATTATTAACAATATATATATATAGAAAACGTCATGGAAACAGATGTGTAAATGCCTATGAAATAAATTATGTGTCATCTACCCACTTCCGGTGCCGCTCGTCATATTCAAGACACGAGATACTAGCGCCACAATATTAGAGATATTATATATATTGATACTAGCGCCATTTTATTAAAGATACATAAATAAGAATTATTATAATCATATAGATTTTAATGAGATATAAATAGGAATTGATATTATCGATTTATTACTTGCATAACATTAGTTTGATGATTATCATAATCTTGCAGAATTGTCAATTAATAGTAATTGCTTTGACTTCCATAGTTTGACCTATAAAGGGCTAGATGTCGCTGCTCTACACACATAATTGTATGTCTAAACATATTTCAGGTACATAAATAACAATGATTTTATATAGAATTGATGTACGTAAATAATATTAATTTGTTCGTTAATTATTATTTAAAACATGTATCAGAATTAAAAGCACATGGTAATTGCTTTAATTTATATAGTTCGTCTTATAAATTATATAGTTACGCATTCCTTTGTGAAAAGTTCTGTAAGCCGTAACTCTGGCCAAAAAAGATTAAAAGTAACAACGAAGTATTTATTGGCATCCTGACTGCATCGACTATGTGTTATAAACTTCTAACATATGAGAGAGAATTGCATACCTTTTAGCGATGTCGGCATGTTGAGGACTCGTTGGACGAGCCGAGTGTCTTTTCTCGGGGGCGGCCCTCCCGCGCGGGGACTCCCCGTCTATATAACCGATCTGGGACAGCTGCTCCTCTAGAGCTAAACGTCGCCTGCATTCAGAACATATATCGGATCGTTTCAGAGAATCTAATACCTTTAAACGAGCAATTCTTGTATAATTTTATATTTGTATATATTCAGGACCTCGGAAACGGCGCCAGCGATTTCCGTGAAACTTAGTATGTAGGTAGTTTCGGGGACGATAAATCTATTTATCTAGATTTTATTCACAAAAAACTTTTTTAACTGAGTTTTCAGGCAATGAAAAAATATAGCTAAAATATGAAGGTGCATTTCGCCCGCGCTGTCAAAACAAAAATAGCTCAGATAGAGATCGGTTGCTTTGAAAATCCATGTAACCCCAGTTCGAATTCGAGTGACAGCAGAAGAGATATATTTTTTTAAATATTTATTTTTTGTAAAAAGATGTTAATGTTATAAGGCAAACCTCAGAGTTTATTTTAATTTAAAAATGTTTTTTAAAGAACCGAGCTAGGCTCGGTCGCCAAAGTATTGAACTAAAAAGGCGATGGTCTTCCAGCTAGTATACTCCACGGAACTTCCACCGATAACATAGAGTTACAATTAGTATAGCAAAACATAGAGTCGAATAGAACACAAGATTATGAATGAAATATAAAATCCACTACATGTCATTACAGAATCCCGCTAAAACTCCTTTTATTAAGTTATTTGTTAGATTAATTAGTCAGTATTACCTCTCGGCAAGCTCGTTTGCTGCTTCAATATCGACCCTGAGGTTCCTCCGAGGACTTGGCTCCACGCTGCAAAGCCCCGACTCCGGAGTCGACGAACAGACGGATTCATCCTGTAACGATATACGAGTCGTTACATTTCAAAATAAACGAAATCTAATTTCAGCCGTTCCTAATATTTTACTTTATTTTATATTATATACAATTTAGACCCTAAGAACGAGCAGATGAACGTCAAAACTACCGCCGGTTCAGACAAACGACCCACTCATCGAGAAGAAACGACGATAAACTCAATTTGTTTTTTATTTTAGGGTCCTTTCAGATATTCGCGAAAACAGTTTCAGTAAGGGCATTTAAGAGGTATTTCCATCAGGTTCAATATATCACCATTCTGTACTTCAAAATTGTTGCCTTATATCCGGCTCGAAGGACCACCAAAGAAAATGCATACAAAAGTATTTTGTTTTCATTTTTTTTAATCTGTATCGGTTTTAATTGACGTGAAAGACCGGTGGAGTGTTTGTGAGGCAGACAGACCTGCGGGCGTTGGTTGTGGTCATCCTCCTCGCTGAACATATGCCGGTCTCGTTCCTGAGGAGACAGCCGCAGTCTCATATCTGCCAGTTCGGCTAATTCCGCCTGCCACGGCTCGAAATACGAGTCGCACGATGAGGACCTGACCACCGTACACACATTAAATTATAACGACATACTACTACTTGGTATTACGTAGGTTTGAGTCCCTGCAACTGAGTCGGAGCTCTCACCCTAAGCATAGGGTGGTTACCAATTTAGACCACATCATCCTTTGACGTCAGGTGAGATTTTGGTTAAGCGTTAAAAACCCAAATATAATGAAACTCACACAAACAAAATTTTTTGTCTTTTAGGTCATATTCCCACAAAAAAAAAATGAGTGCCTGTAACCATCACACGCGATTGAAGTAAAACTTTTTAAATATTTTTGATTTGGTCAATTAATAGTTTACCAAACATTTTCTTAAATTAATAAAAATATTAAATTGAACACAAAAGAAGAAAAAAAAAAAAACAAATTTGAAACATTCTTCATTAGCGTAATATATAGCTTATAGCATTCCTCGATAAATAAGCTGTGTAAGACTGAAATAAATTTACAAATCCGATTAATAGTTCCTGTGATTAGCGCGTTCAACGAAACAAACAAACCCTCCAACCTTATAACATTAAGTATACATGGGGGGGGGGGGGGGGTTAAAGGTGTGAGATGGTGACGATTAGAGGGTTCTCGTACCTGGTGTGATGCTTAAGTGGCTGTGCAGGTCTTTCAGCGAGTGGTGCCAAAGTGTCAGTATCAGAGGCGAGAGACTCGCAGGACTTTACAGGGCGGAGTCCTCCACACATCGGTATGTCCTATTAACAGGAAAAACTATTTCAACCGAACACGATATTACTTTCTTACCATCAATATAATCCTAATTAATATTACAAATGTATCATGTATTTAAGAAACCTCATAACACATTTTTTTTTACCAAATGGGGTTTTGCGTTTTTTTATTTGTCTAAGTTACCTTCATAAATCAAACAAAAATCTCAGAAGTCACTGTGATATCAAAGGAACAGCATCGAGCCCAATATCGCATGCATTAGAGAAACCCCAGAAGTCATATTTTTTCACTAAACGGGGATTTCGCGTTTTTGTGTTTTTCTAAGATACCTTCATATGTCAAACAAAAATCACAGAAGTCACTGTAATATCAAAAAATCAGCATCGAGCCAATTTCGCATGAATTAGAGAAACCCCAGAAGTCATATTTTTTCACCAAACGGGGTTTTTGCAATTTTCTAAAATAGCTTCATGTATCAAACAAAAGTCACAGAAATTACTGTAATATCAAAGGAACAGAATTGAATCTTTTATCGCATGCATTAGAGACACCCCATAAGTCACCGATTAATTATGAGACTGATTTTATTCAAATTTAATAAAAATTCATTTTTCCACTATAATGAAGGGCAAGACGGGGGTAGTGACTGCTAGTGTCTACATCGGTGGCTCTGTATCACATTCTTTTATGATGAGGAAATGCATCTACGGCTATTGTATGCCAGGAAAAAACGTTAAAAAAATAAACGTTAAAGAGGCAAGATCTAAAAAACTCGAAACTCTAACTTCCTCAAGAACGATAAGTCAAAGTGTTTTTGCATCTACGGCT
>JACEII010000075.1:238436-260018 GCA_014332785.1 Antheraea mylitta | reverse complement strand
TTCAATACTTTAACAATATTTTATTCAATACGACGAGGGTGGTCCCAGAAGTACCCGACCTAACAAGCAAAACACAAAAATTTTGGAGACAAATCATTTTATTTTTCAACATAATCTCCTTTGAACTCTATACACTTTTTGTTCAAGGAGTACGATACCCTCTTTATAATAAGAACCGTCTTATTCCTCAAAATAGTCATTAACTGCCGATATCACTTCTTCATCGTTGGAAAATCTTTAGCCACTTAGCCATTTTCTGAAGTTTGGAAACAGAAAATAATCCGAGTGGTTTAAATCTGGTGAATAGAGTGCATAAGGTAGCAATTTAAATTTCAATTCATAATTTTTACCCACTGCAATAACGGATTTGTGAGCTGCTGCATTGTCGTTATGAAACGACACTTTCTTTATTAGCCACTTTTTTTTTGTTTGATTTCTTCGTTCTAAAGTTGCAGTAAATTCGCATGATACTCGCAGTTGACAGTTTTACCTTTTCGAAGATAGTCAACAAAATTATACCACATACATGTCAAAAAACCGACGCAATGACGTTGCAGATGGAATCGCCTTGATCTTTTTTGGAGCTGGCTCTCCCTTCTCAGTCCACTGTTTCGATTGTTCTTTTCTCTTGGATGAGAAGTAATGAACCCATGGTTATGAAACGGCCCAAAAATTCAGCTGTGGTGGTGTAAAACTTCGCTAAACACTCGATGAAGATGTGGGGACCCAACCGGGATATGAAATGGTATGCACGAGAGCCGAGAGCCAACTGACTTTTATTGCGTATATAAGTCTCTTATATTAATACATTTACAATGTGTGCGTGTTCCCACAAAGACATCTTCCCGAAAATGTTTTTGTTGGAGTGTGAGCAATCGCGGCACCCACTTTGCACACAGCATTCTCATACCCAAATTTTTCATATAATACATGATGTACCGCACTTTTTGAAATGCTTACTATGTCTGCTAGCTCACACACTTTCAGTCGACGACCATCCAGTAACGCTTTGTGGATTTTTTTTACCATTTCTGGTGTTCTTGCGTCATTTGGTTGATCACCGCGTTGCTCGTCTTGACAGCTCATACGGACTCGTTTTAAACTCTGCTACCCAATAGTTTACCGTTAGGAACGAAGGAGCAGACTCACCCAGAGTAGAATCCAGTACAGATTTTATGTTGGTTGGGCTGAGGCCTTTCAAATAAAAGTATTGAATCACATAACGATGGCCAATTTTCTCCATTTTCACAAATTTACTGAAAATGTTTACTATTGATGGCTGCCAAACAAATACTAGACAACGACGCGCCTTCAAACTTAAAACATATGCTTTATAGACTGCGTACTTTCTAATGGTACCCCCATAGCTGCGTGTATCGTCACGAAGTTTTGTCTATGGTCACACTAAACGCAAATGCGGGAAGACATTATTGTCATGCGTTACGAACTATCGGATTACGTGGCGATAGACGCAGCAGGATAACTTGGCTGGCGGTTTTTACACACATCAAAGGGGTTTAGCGGATTCTAATGTCAAGTCCATGCAAAAACAAAGTGGGGGGGGGGGGGGGAAAATATAATCTGTGGCTTTATCGGAATGATTTTTGACGTAAATTTTAGCGAGACTCGAAGCTTCGTTTCGCTGACATGGGCGTAGCATTATACAGTGATATTTTTCAAACAACTAACGCCATCTTTAGGTCAGGCCAGGTACTTATGGGACCACCCTCGTATTAAACTTATTTAATTTTGTTGATGGTAGAACCACGCTGATGCTATACCTGGTTTCAGCAGGAATGGGTCGGCTCGTCCGGTGTAGTACCACCCGACACACAGAAAACCGACGTGAAGTAACAGTGCTAGCATCGTTGCGTTTCGCTCGGTTATTGAGGGTCACCTCCCACCCTCCCCCTTCCGCATCAACACAGGCTGACAACGTACTTGCGACTCCTCTGGTGTTGCTTGTGTCTATGGACGGTGGTGATCACTTAACATCAGGTGACCCACCTGTTCATTTTCTCCTATGGTATATAAAAAAATGATCTATTATCAAAACACAACAATGAATATAGTTACGACGGTTTATCCGTAGGTGTAACTAGCTTAACTGTCTGAGCGAGTATACCCAGTATCTAGTCATCGGTCGCCTTTAAAGGCATCAAGTCACATAATCAGACGATACTGGCGTCTCACACTGGGGTAAATAACGAACAACCAATAGCGTGTAAGGTCATTAGTAATACCCCCGATATAGTCAATAGCGTGGTATCGCAGGTCAATAGTGGCTCGTCCGATATATATAACTAGGAAAATATATTACCTAAGCAACTTGGTTGGCGGATTAATCGGTAGACTCTTGGGTCTCCTCCCGCTGGACTCCTGACCTCGTAATTCTACTTCTTGAGAGTCGCATCGCTCCTGAAACAACTAATTTCAATTTAAACACCAAACATAAAGGAGAATCTAATAAATATTATACTAAGATGTCCCTTTGTTAAAGATATGCACGCACGAGCGTACGTACACATGTACGCAAATACGCATTGGTTCACCTCTTATAAATAAATTTAATTAATGAGCTCGAGATAATGAGATTTGTTTCTGATCTGGATCTCATTGATCTAGTACGGAGCATGCAGCCTTTTTTTTACTTTATTTTATGGCAATCAATCTTTCAGATTATTACTGCCACTGTCACGTAGTCAATAATATTACAAGCGTTGTACGATCATTTCAATATTAAGCATCGTGTGAATCATCAATCTTCTAACAAGATGGTGGATCCCTTGTTAGACCTTTCAGGGAGTTTTTGTGGCATCACAGAATTTCATGCACCATGGTATTATTTTCCATTCACTTCACTTATGCACAATTCTATATTTCATTCATAATCTTGTGTTATTTGATCTATATTTTGTAAATTTTGTGGTGTTTTACGTAATATAGTTAGTTTATTGTGCATAAGTAAATTGAATGGAAAATAATACCACGGAGCAGGAAATTCTTCGATGCCACAAAAACTCCCTGGAAGGTTCTAGCAAGGGTGTTAGAATCTTGATGCTTAATATTGGAATGATCGCACGACGCTTGTAATATTATTGACTACGTGACAATGGCAGTAATATTCTGAAAGATTGATTGCCAAAAATAAAATTAAAAAAAAAAACACACACACACATTATCTGGAGCGCAGCTATTAATTTATAAAGGGGTAACAACGCACTCACCCGTGTTTTTTTTTTGAGATTCTTCTTCATTTGTATAAATTAGATTAGAAAATATTAGCTGTTAACCGCGACTTTATCAACGTTGTTCACTATCTTAGTGATATAGTTTAAGTGTTTAAAATAAATTGTTGTTGTTTAAAATAAATTGAAAGGGAAAATATACTTTAATACCAACACTTATTAGCACTTTGGTAGTGGTTCTTTTAAAATTAATAGTTTCTTAAAACAAAATCGCTCTCAATGAGTCAGTCAGTCAGTTGATCTATCTCTAACTCACTCACTCGGTCAGTCGAGCACACACAAACACACGCACGCACACTCACTCACTCACTCACTCACTCAGTAGAATAGAAAGAAAGAGTATAACGCTTTTTCCTTACGTGACGTTTTCTATCAATAAACTCTCAGCACGAAGTACCAATTCCAAATAAACCAAAGACAAGGAAGTGCACATTCCCCGTGTCAAGGTTTCACAACTGACCTGTTCCAATGACTCAGGACCGGAGTCGGCTCCCTGCTCCTGAGCGAACAACTCCTCAGCGTAGCATATCAGGAACTCTGTCACCACCGCCTGGTTCACAATTAACATACAATTAAACCCTCCCACTCCTTTTTTATACTTCATAGGTTTTATAGCGTTTGAACACAATCTCATCCAATAGCGATATCGAAGGAAAAAAGCAGAATTATTGTAGATAGAAAAAGGCAACTTTACACCAGAGCCTTAAAACTATTTTAAATCTTCAATTTTTAAGCAATTGCATAGCTTCTATCGCGGGCCTTGAGCGTGGAGACCGAATCCAAAAATTCCGTAACGAAAAAACCTAACACCCCCCACTCTGCCTACTCGGCCGAGCGTTCACTTAACGTATATATGGTACGACTGTACAAGGCTCGCACGGATCGAGACTTTTTTTTTCGAAATGACTACGCTATTTACCCAGCAAGGTCTTAACAGCTTCACCAGACTACGGCTTGGCTGTTGCCTGTTGCATGCAAAATCGCGACCTATCTTAGCTTACCTAGCTAACTATTCATATATGTATGAGTTGTTGAAACGTATATGTGTACCAAGCATACACGTCTCAACAACTCCTCCATATATTTAATATCGGAAAATTGAGAGTTTTTCAGTTCGATAAGGGGAAAAAAAGTAAACCCTTCCACTTTCATGTGTAAGCGTGTAGCATGCACGTGTGTGGGGGTGATCGTCTAGTGTTGTAGCAGTGATGTATATTTGTGTGTCACCGTATCGCGCAAGTAACGCACTCAAGGGCTCCCTACAGAGGGATCGAACCTAGGCTTGAGCCGCTGCCGTGGGAGGCCTAATCGGGTGCAGATCGAGACGAGCTGCTCCGAAATCGGACGAATACGTAATCAGCTGTTTGTGAGAAAGTATACTGGTGTAAAGGTATTTATCATCTATGTACAACAGTGAATATTTGTACTCGTATAATTTGTGTACAAAGTTTTTTCCTGAATAACCTACATGCATTGTAAGATAATAAAAATATTTTGAATAATATTAACTTCTCATTTATTTAATAAAAGAATAAAAAATGTTTTCTTATCGGTCACCACGCTCAAAAAGTGTTACTTGAATTAATATCAAAGAAAAAAAAAACAAAGGAAAAAAAAGACTGCATAAATAAAATAAATAAATAGTTATAATTGCATAAGTTAATAAAAAATGCTATACAATATCTTTACCGCGGCAGTCCCTGAGTGCCACACGTATTTTTTTAATTGAAACTTCTAATGCGACTTGCAACAAGGTTGCGTTAAACGTTTAACGCTACCATGAGTGTACTCCCACATGAAAGCACTGATGCGTTAAACGTTCAACGCTAGAAACAATACGATCTCACTAAAAATCAATTTCTACCCCGTTCCTATTTTCATTTCCACATTACGAAGTTTCACTTATTCCACACGGAGGGACTCCACGCACTAATTTTATATATATATATATATATATATAGTTCTAATTAACTAGGCAGAAAACCAAGGTCGTATCGATAAAAAATTTAATCGTTGGGAAGCGAAACCTACAACATTAAAAACAGTATTTTTTTTTTTATATAAGAATATGGTAAAAAGTAATTTAGCCGAAAATGCAAGTTAGGACATTTCCGCTTTCTCCCGTTAAGATCGTCTTAAGATGGTAATCTATACTAATATTATAAAGAGGTAAAGTTTGTGAGTTTGTGACTTTGTAGGGAATAATTTCAGGAACTACTGGTCCGATTTGAAAAATTATATATAGCCCATTTATCGAGGATGGTTATAGGCTATTTATCATCACGCTAAGACCAATAGGAGCGGAGCACCAATGAAGAATATATCAAATTCGGGTTTTATTACCTCTTGAGAGCTTCCGCTGCGTGTTACCATTAGCCCAAAGTAAATATCCTATGCGGACGAAGTCGCGGGCAGGTGCTAGTCAGAGATACTTTAAGATGTTTTGTACAGCGGACTAGTCCAGAATAAAGGTACAGAAACACATCTATACTAATATTATAAAGAGGTAAAGTTTGTGAGTTTGTGACGTTGTAGGGGGTAATCTCAGGAACTACTGGTCCGATTTGAAAAATTTTTGCAGTGTTATATAGCTTATTTATCGTAAATGGTTATAGGGTATATATCACTACGCTAAGACCAATAGGAGCGGAGTATCAATGAATAATGTTTCGAAATCGGGTTTTTTCCTCTTGAGAGCTTCTGCTGCGTGTTAGAAATAAAGAATATCTTTATCCACGCGAACCAAGTCGCGGGCAGAGGCTAGTTATTTATAAAGACGAACAAGTAGATGAATATAGAAGGGTGGATTACCTGAACAGCTACACCCTGTAGTGCATGTTGAGGCCTCGGAGACCTCAATAGGTTTGGGGCCCAAACAATGGCCATGTTCCTCGCAGTCATGCCCGTACTCTCACTGAGGAGAGACACTCTTCTCAAGTGCCTCATCAGATACGCCAGGGTCCTGTCAATAATAGTACAGGATTACAAAAAAATCATTGGAAGCTCTTCTAGAAGTTTCTATATAGAATAACATCCATATATGAAGGAGTTTTTAACGGCATTTTGGAATGTCAATCTCGTAGGTGGTAGAGTTAAGCTATTTCTTGGTTCAGTACGAATGGGTAGGCTCGTCCGGGTAGTACCACCCGACACACTGAAACACCGACGTGAAGTAACAGTGTTTGCATCGTTGCGTTTCGCTCGGTCAGTGAGAGCACCGGAGGCCCACCTCTCCTCACTTTCCCCTCTCCTATTCCCCGCCTTCCCCTTCAATCTCAACACAGGCTGGCAACGCACTTGCGACTCTCTTGATATTACAAGTGTCTATGGAAGGTCGTGATCACTTAACATCAGATGACCCACCTGTTCGTTTGCCTCCTATGATATAATTAAAAAAAAAAAACTGTCTTTTAGTGAACTTTATATTATATTCATAATCTTGTATTATTTGACTCTATATTATGTGATATTAATGGTGTTTTACGTAATATAGTTTGGTTATTGTGCACGAGTGAAGTTGATCGGAAATAATACCATGGAGCATGTCTTCAGAGATTACACAGAAACTCCACGGAAAGTTCCATCAAGACGGCCACCATCTTGTTAGTTCGTTACAAATTAAAAAAATTATTTCTTTTGCTGTCACTCGAATTTGGATTCGAACTGGTGCTAGACGGATTTTGGAAGCAGTCGATTTCCTTCCGAGGTATTTTTGTTTTGACAGCGGCGGCGAAATTTACCTTTATATTTTAGCAATATAATTTCATTGCTTGAAAACTCAGATAAAAAGTTTTCTATGAATGAAATCTAGCTAAATCGATTCATCGTCCCCGAAACCACCTACATACTAAGTTTCACGGAAATAGATGACGTCGTTTCCGAGATCCTGTATATATAACAATATAATGGATTGTACTATGCTTACCATCAGGTATAGTGCAGTCACTTTGTCGTGCTACAATAAAAAATATATATATATATATATACGAGAAATGCTCGTTTAAAGGTATTAGATAGATATATATGACACGGTCCCGCATTGCTATGCCTCAGTTATTAAATGTTGAATTCAAATTATAATGAAATATTTGGTATTACGAGGTAACAAGACTGCCCAGAATCTGTCAGGATAAAGAATGGAAAATAAAATTTTAATCCAATAAGAAAGTTTAAATTAAAATGTATGTTATCGTGCCATTTGTTTTGTCAAAATGTCATGTAGTCAACGTATCTAGAAGTTCCTAGTTATATATATCATTAGTGTATTACCTATAGTGAGGCGGTGGTAACTTCACGACCGTCTCCCTGACGGCAGCCAGCTTCGACTGTTCATCCGGCATCTGCACAGCTTGCACGAAACTCTCGTACAGCTGGTACGTGCACAAAGGGTTCGGTAGCTCCCTGATAAAACAAAAAAAAATATCAGTTCCTATTCACATACGTCGTATGACGAGTCACGAGTCGTGGGAACGAGTTTTTATAATCGATCGTGTTAGGATTATAGTAAATTTATTAATTAAACACTGATATTTGTAAAGATTAGTTATATTCACGTAATACCGAAAATGAGGTACAGAGAGTAAGAACGACCATAGAGTAGTGACATTATAATTACAATATACCACAGACAAGCGAATAATTTCAACAAAGATTATATCTAACAGATCAAATAGAATGTGACTAAATCCTACTTTGTCTATACCTTAGAGGAGGGGGTTCCTAAGGTTTAAAAAAAACAGAGCCCCAACGTAACAAGATATCTTTTATGCTATGCAATCCCATATGAAATTATTACAAATCAGCACTGAAATTTGTATAAAAATATCTAAACGCTTGCTAACTACTTTTCGAGTTTTTTTTATAATCGATCGAGGGAAAAAATGTGACTAAATCCTACACTGTTTTTTAGGGTGGGTCAAAAAAAGTCATACTAAACTATGGGTTGTTAGATGCCTTTAAAGAATTCTCTCCGAAGATAAGCTCTTAATTTCAACAGGAAGGTCCTCCGTATTACAGTTTTCGATCGATTTTCCATTAATCCAATAGATAAATTAATATCTCCGTTAGTATTTAATTTAACAATAAAACTCTATATACTTTTTTGTAGGAAATCAAACGCTCCAAAAAAAAAACTGATCCGTCCCAGGACGCCTGGTAGGTGTGAAACATAGAAATTGTTTTGTAAAACTTATATTCATAAAGAACAGATTACGCCAGGGATCAGCTATGGCGTAATGAAAAGATAAAACATTACAAATTTATTCCGTAAAATAATGACTGTTTATTTATTTTATTACATAAATATTCATGTTTTTTAATACAAAATTTAAAGTCGGCGCAGGCGCGGTGTGTTTGGCGGCATTTATCAAAGGGCGCTAGATCGTCGGCGCGTGCCGCGTAACACTAGTATAACGAGTGGCCGACAAAACAATTTGAATCTTTATACAGAAAGGGTTACAAATGTATTTGAGTATTTCATTAATAGTGCAATGTTTGTGTTTTGCGTCGCCACGCCAACAATCAGGTTTACCCTCCGCCTATAATTTCATATCAAAAATGTCACATTTCTATCGTAATTGTCACCATTTAACAAATATTGAAGATTAAAATTTGATTATTTTCAGTCAATTTTTTTTTGATTATGTATTTAGTAACTCATGAAAAAATAAAGTTTATAAAATGGGCCATATATAATGTTTTTGTAGGAAACCAAACGCTCTACAAAAATAGTCTTTATTGCTTAGTAGAATAAATTGAGCGTTTGAAAGATGTTCATTATCAAACTTCGCTGCGTACTTATTTTTACAGTTTTTGATATTTAATTCAGAAAATTCCGTTTCAATTTCTGAGTGTTATAAGTGTACCTACACTAAGTGTTAGGTTAGTCGATTACAATATTATAAGAGATGATCGTTCATGGTTACATTTAAAACATGTAATAATAATATCAAAACAAGTACTGATAAACAACAAAGAGAACCGTAGAAAAGTAGTTGTGAATGAGTTGTCGTACTAACCGGAAGTACATCTTGAGGAGGCTGGGGACGGCGTGGGGGTCGCGGGGGAGCGCGGCGGGGGACAGGTCCGGGGGGTGCGCGCAGTCGAATGCGGCCCGCAGCCGCTGCGTGAGGCCGGAGCCCCCGGACAGCCGGTACACTCCGTCCACGGGGCCCCGCTCCTCTATGGCGCGCGCGCACTCCGACAGCACCACCGGCACTATCACACATCAATTTACGTACAGCCGTATCAAACTTTTTAACTGCTCTGAAGATAATTGCACAGAACGCAAATTTAGATTTATAATACGTTCTATATTATATAAATTAAACTTGTACTTATATAAAAATAAATATATGGAGATAGTTAAACGCCAAATCGGATGATTCGTATTTAAAAATTGCTTTCTGTAATTTTGTAAAATGCTAGAACAGTACATCTCAAAGTAGCGCTCCTGTAAAAATTTCAAATTTTTTCAATCACTCGTTCCAAATATGGTTTTATGTTAAAAAGGGGTCCACATTAGATCTTTTCTTTTTTATATTTTACTTGGCGATTATAGAAAGTAATAAATATTTTTTTTTCATAAATCGCTCTTTAAAAACGAGTATAGTCTACAATATTTTTAATTTATATACTTCTATCTATTCCTCAACTTTTAAGCCTGGTCTAGAAATAGGTTCTTCATAACTACTATTTATTTTCCATCATAGAAAACTTCCACATTTTCAATATGTAAATAGAAAAAAAATCCAAATTTAAATAACACTTATAGAGAACCGATTTCCAGGCCGGGCTTAAAAATTGAGGATGGATAAAAATTTAAAATAAAATAAAAAAAAAACTAAGATATAGAGCTGAACATGCACAAAATAAACAAATATACACAATATTTGTCGAAAATTGTAATCACAATATGGAGAGAAAATTTCATTAGAGCTAAATATAGTAAATAATATTGTTGTGGGTGTCGTTACCATCGTGTCCGCAGTTGAGGAGGTGCTCCCCGAGGTCGCAGCCGAAGACCCTCTCGCGGAGAATGCCCTGCTGCTTGAGGCTCCGGCGCGAGGGTCGCGAGAGGATGAAGCTGCGGAACAGCGATATCAGCTTGCCGTGCTTACGCAACACCGGCTTTATCGGAGCCACCGCCACCGACCTGCCGACCCCGGAACCGACAAACACACCTCCGTTACACACCACGCACCGCTCTTACAACACCCCCACACCCTCAACCCCCCATTTTATTATACACACACACACACACACCGGTGTTACCCCTCCCCGCCCTCACTGTATTATACACACACCAATGATAGCACTCCCACCCCCACTGTATTATACACACTGGTGCTACCCTCCATTCTATTATACACACACCAGTGTTACCCCACACTGTATTAAACACACACCGGTTTTTCCCCTAATCTATTATACACACTGGTATTACCCACCCACTCTATTATACACACCGGTGTTAGTCACCCAATTATATTATATCTGAAAAGATGTAGATACGTTATAAGCGCTTACACAGCGCCATGTTAAAACTCGACTAGTTAGCAAACGTGACCTATTTCTTTCACACCATCTTTATTCCACATTTTATTTAAAACAGTGCGGCGTTACAATATTACTTTACGTACGTGTGAGTTATCGTGCCATTTGTTCTGTCAAAATATCATGTAGGCAACGTATCTACAGCTTATTAGCTATAATATCATTGGTATTGTTGTTGTACCCCCATACCCCCCCCCCCCCCCCTCACCTGCTGTATTATTGTTATACACGTCGGTGTTACCCCTGACTGTATTATACACACACTGGTGTCACCCCCACTCTATTATACACACTTCGGTGTTACCCCACACTGTATTATAAACACGCACCAGTGTCATCCCCACCCTATTATGCACAAACACACTGGTGTTATCCCCACTGTATTATACACATCGGTGGTACTCCCAATTGTCCACTAATGGGCATTCAGATTTTTGTACTAACTTCAAACAATTATTGAAGACTATGTCAATACATTCCAAAATGAATTAAATCCAATTTGAATCTTTCACAATAACATGTTAATTTTTTTTTATATTTCCATTATTTACACACAGAGCGATATTTAGTCGTTTATGAGGTTTTTAGTTTTTTTTTCTTATGATCTTCATATTTTACCTGTACAAAATTTGAAAAATAACGCAAAATATCAGAATAGAGGTTATTCTGCACGCGATTATAGTTCTAAATCGTTTAAAAAATAGGATCTTAATATTTAACAAAATTGTCTAGAAAAATACAACGACTATACACAATCCTCTATGCCTCTAGCTTAAATCACACTACGTTTGTGTTTATACTTTTAAAAGTCATAAAACACACTTTAACTTAAGTTCTCTTTGTTGTTTATTAGTATTTGTTTTTTGTTTTGATTTTATTATTTTATATGTTTAAATGTGACCATGAACCATCTCTTGTGATATTGTAAAGGACTAACCGAACACCTGGTATAGATGAATGAAAGTGATAGCGTCATTTGTTACTGGATTTAATTTTTAATAGACGATTTTGAGTGACAAAAGTAGACTCACCCGACTATAGGCGGTGGTTGCGTCATGTGACGCGGCACCTTGTCACCGATGACAGCGACACAGTGCCTCGGAAAAAAACCAACACGGAATCCTCGCTTGCCGCGCCACCACACCGACTCCTGAGGACCTGGAGACCATACCATACTTTTAAAATTATATATCTCTATATATGTAAAAATATTTTGCCAAGAATAAAACTGATTTCACAAACAAGCTTAATACGATAAGGTATTTTCTTGCAGCTAACACGCTGGTTTTGTTGTAACGATTAAAAATTATCGTAGGTAGTGCAGATACAAAAGAAGTTGAATACCAAGGTGGAAGCTACTTTGCACTTCTGCCTTGAACTGATTGATCACTACTACATCTAACTACAACACAAGTGCAAAGTAGCATCCACCTTAGTATTCAATGATGGATTTTCGCAAAGTAACGCCTTCTTTAATCAGATAAAAGAAGTGAAAATATAATAATAAAATGAACTTTACATCTATACTAATAATATAAAGAGGTAAAGTTTGTGACATTGTAGGGGGTAATCTCAGGAACTACTGGTCCGATTTGAATAATTCTTTCAGTGTTATATAGCTTATTTATCGAGGGTGGCTATAGGCCATATCATCACGCTAAGACCAATAGGAGCGGGGTACCAATGAAGAATGTTTAAAAATCGTTTTTTTTTGCCACATGACAGTTTCCGATGCGTGTTACTGTTAGCCCAAAATATCTATTCCACGCGAAAGAAGTCGCGGGCAGAGGCTAGTAATAATGTAAAGTAAAATTAAGTACTTAAAAAAATATATCTATAGATGAAGTATATTCAATCAGTAATTATGAGAATTGAAACTCACCAGGCATATCAATGATAGAGATCATGTCACCAACTTCGAAGCTAATTTCATCACGGGCCTGAAAAATATAGATATATTGAGTGACTGGTTAATCGTTAGCAAAATTTTTACAGGATACTCAGTACTCGATACTCGTTCTAAAGCGATGAAAAAAAAAATGCGTTAATTAGTTAAACGACCTCATTATCTAGAAATATACAAAAATTATAGTCAATCCTCTATACGTTTATATTAAAGCACAGCGTCGATGACCGTCGCGTGTAGTAAGACTGAAGTGAAAGTAAAGGCAACTTTTAGCGCCTTTCACAGTTGTTTGTAGATATGTCGGCTTAATGTGATCGTGTAGTGTTGTAGCAGTGATGTATATTTTGTGTCACCGTATCGCGCAAGTAACGTAATCAAGGGCTCCCTATCGAGGGATCGAACCTAGGCTGGAGCCGCTGCCGTGGGAGGCCTAATCGGGTGTGCGGGAGCGAAATTAACCCCCAGACCACGGTAGCGTGATCTGTGGTTACGCGGGCGTGATCGTGAACACGCTCTGTTTGGAGAGACCGGCTGGTACTGATCGTTCGCTGACGTGATTGAATCAGGAGGGTCGGTAAAAATGTGTCGCTGACGTCTTTTATAACGCGCAGCGTTAGGTACGGGTTCATAGTTTGCAGCGGATACCACTAACGGACTGAAATGTATTAAGTACCTGGACGACCGAGCCTAGCTCGGTTCTTTAAAAAACACTTTTAAATTAAAATAAACTGTTAGATGTGCCTCATAAAAATTAGCATTTTTCTAAAAAAAAAAATTAATAAAAATATGTTTTTTGCTGTTACTATGATTCGAACTGGTGTTACACGGATTTTCGAAGCAACCGATCTCCATCTGAGCTATTGTTGTTTTGACACCGGCGGTGAAATTTACATTTATATTGTAGCTATATTTTTTATTGCCTGAAAACTCAGTTAAAAAGTTTTCTATGAATAAAATCTAGCTAGATCGATTTGTTGTCCCTGAAACTACCTACATACTAAGTTTCACGGATATAGATGACGTCGTTTCAGAGATCCTGAATATATACAAATATAAAAATATACAAGAATTGCTCGTTTAAAGGTATTAGATTAGATAGATAGATAGATTATAACAATCTTGAAACGGACTATGCGTTTTGTTCGGACTGGTTTGTTTTTGTCGATATTGCGTTTTTGGTGTCACCGTCTCGATTTGAAGCACCAACCAACTAACAAAGGATAATTTTTCGAAGTTTGAACAAACAAAAACGTTTATTAACCGTTTTATTTTCGAAGGTTATAAGTTCCGTGATGCCGTTTATAGGTTTTGTCACAGGTCATTCAACCTAGCTTTATTCAAATTTGTACCCATACTTTTGAGAGGTTAAGAGAAACTTTAACTTAGGTTCTCTTTGTTGTCTTTAACTTAGGTTCTCTTTGTTGTCTATTAGTATTTGTTTTGATATCATTATTTTACATGTTAAAAGTGACCATGAACTATCACACGATTGAAGGTTGTCACTCTTTAGACAATCACTATGTACAATAGTATTTCTGAGAATACTTTCATTATTTACTAGCTGATTCTTGTGACTTCACTTGCACCACTTCTCCACAGTAAAATCGTAAATCGTAATTACTTAAAACAATTTAAAAGGAACCCGCATATAAATTTTCAAGGCATAATTCCACATTAGTTTAAGATTGCATTCATATGTTGACGGTTATTCATTTACGCCATGAGGTAAAGCAGAGACTTGGCCTCTTTTTCTTCGTTATTACACTCATGCAAAGCCGGGGCGAAGAGCTAGTAAATGATATTTAAAAAAAAACATACCTGTGAGACATACTTCCTAACAGAGTAAGCAGCTGCAACGGCCGGTGTGTTAATAGAACTAGAGTCTTCGTTGGCGACCAGCAGTTTGTGACCTGAAATACATTTACATTTCGCACCTTTAATAACAAAATAAAATTGTGTTGTTGGTGGTGTTGCAAGCGTCTAAGGACGGTGGTGTTGCAAGCGTCTAAGGACGGTGGTGTTGCAAGCGTCTAAGGACAGTGGTGATCACTTAACATCAAGCGACCCACGTGTTTGTATGCCTCTTTTCATATAAAAAAGATTACATATGCCTGAGCTTTCCTCGCAAATTACTATATCATCATTACAGGCGCAAACAGCATGAAAATCCGTACATCCGTTTGTGTTAATCACTAACAGACAGACAGACAGACGTGGCAGAGGATTTAGTTTTATAATATGTAGCAATTTACATCTATACACGAATATCAGATGAATGAACATCTTCAGAAATTTTAGTCCGGTGAAGCTGTTAAGTCCTTGCTGGGTCAATAGCGTAGTCAGTTCGAAAAAAAAAAAAATCTTCAGAAATCCTTCATCTAACATTTCAAGCTTGGTATTGTAAGTCACTATGTCTTAGGAATTACTAAACACACCTTTATTGTCCATCTGGAGCCAGTTGAGAACGGGACCACAATTGATGGAGTCGTCTGCTATGATCGAGAGGTGGTGAACGTAGTCCGATATCAGCCTCTGGTATTCCTCACCGTCCTGCACCAGGGTTTCGGTCATCTTCTCAGCGAGGCTTGGCAGCCCGGACACTTTTCTATCATATATACATCTGGAATAACAAGTCGTAGGTTTATTTATTTACAAATATGGTTATTGTACCAGTGAACAACAATGTATATGTGGATTTTTTGTCATTATTGGAGGCAAACGAACAGGCTGGTCACCTGATGTCAAGTGATCACCGCCCACTAGACACTAGCAACACCGGGGGAGTCGCAAGTGCGTTGCCAGCCCCTGTTTTGGGGATGGCGAAAACGGGCGATGGAGATAGGAGAGGGAAGGAAGAGAAAAGGGGGGAGAGGATGGGAAATTGGCCTCCGGCGCTCTCAGTGACCGAACGAAACGCAACAATGCAAGCACTGTCACTTCACATCGGTTTTCTGTGAGTCGGGTGGTAGTACCCCGGGCGAGCCGACCCATTCATGCTAAAACTATTGTAGTTGGTAGGGCCACAGGGCCACGCTGAAGATATTACTGGTTTCAGTATGAATGGGTCGGCTCGTCCGGGGTAGTACCACCCGACCCACAGAAACACCGACGTGAAGTAACAGTGCTTGCATTGTTGCGTTTCGTTCGGTCACTGAGAGCGCCGGAGGGCCATCTCCCTTCTCCATCAGCACCAACACAGGCTGGCAACACATTTGCGACTGCCTTGGTGTTGCAAGTATCTATGGACGGTGGTGATCACCAACACTAATGATGCCAACACTTAATAGATTCCTATTCTACCATAAGTAGTCAAATGACCCGAAATGTATGTTTCCTACTTGAATGTATGAAAAAGATGTTAGAAGGGAAAAAATAAAAATTTATCAGAATCAAAATCAAAAATACTTTATTCAGTTTAGGCCCTAATAAGACACTTATGAACGTCAAAACTACCACCGGTTCGGAAACAACCCAGTCATCGAGAAGAACCGGCAAGAAACTCGATCTGGTATATCTTTTTAATATATATAATATTTAGATAGACTATATTACATACATGACAGAAATTGGTGTGTGTGAGGGGTGTCGAGTAACATCTTAACACTTAAGACACCCAAGCCAACCTCACCTGCACGTGGTGCGCCCTGCTGATCAACGAACGAGGCAATGGCGATAGCGGGGTGGTAGGGTTTTACAGCCCGACTGGGTCGCAACCACCATGTACATGGCGAAAAAGCCCGTCATAGTGACTCGCTTTTGCGCGTCGCGTTTCGGGATCAGCCTGTGCATATCCAGTACCAGGTGACTTTCGTCATTATGGCCGGCATGACAGCGGCGACCGACGATGGATGATCTGTCTCTCGGTGGTCGCCACTGTTTTTGGATTGTACTATGCTTACCATCAGGTATAGTGCAGTCACTTTGTCGTGCTTCAATAAAAAAAAAAAAAAAAAAAAAAAAAAAAAAAAAAAAAAAAAAAAAAAATTTTAATGGAAAAAAAATTTAATGGACGCACAGAGATGAGTCAATTCCAGACATCACTATCATTCGCATACTGATCCACTCTATAATAACCTTTTCAGACCAAAACCCGCTTGACATGGCGCTTAAATTCAGAATCAGGCAAATCGGTAATATCCTTTGGAATTTTGTTATAGAACCGTATACTATTTCCCAAACAACTATTACTCGTTTTACTAAGTGTAAAACATGGGATAACCATTTTGTCACGGTTCCTAGTATTTACACTATGCCGGCCTTTTACAAAATCCAGTTTATCAAAGTTCTTTCGGACATACATTAAATTATCAAGAATGTATTGGGAAGGCAGAGTTAAGATACCGAATTCCTTGAACTTAGTCTTTAAGGATTCACGAGGTCCCATATTGTAAATTGCTCTAACTGCTCGTTTTGTAATAAAAATATGGTGTCTACCTCAGCTGTTGTCCCCCACAACAGAATGACATAAGACATTAAGCTATGGAAGTAGGCGAAGTAGACTAACCTAGCAGTGGCAATATCAGTTAGCTGGTGAATTTTACGTACTGTAAATGCAGCAGAACTTAATTTGCTTGCCAATTGTTTAATTTGAGGACCCCATTGTAATTTTAAATCCAGTGAGTACCCAAGAATACAGTATTGTCAACTAACTCTACAAAATTCCCCTTAATCCTGATGCTGCTATCAACTCGTGGAACATTAGGCAAAACAAATCTTATACATTTTGTTTAGCCTGTATTTAGCACTAAGTTATTTAATGCAAACCAATAAGAAATTTCATTTAGAGTATTATTTACATGCCTAATCTCTGAATCTGTCCTTTTCACTTTAAATATAATTGAAGTATCGTCTGCAAAAAGCACTATGTCAGCACAGTTATTGACCATTAGCGGCAGATCATTTATGTAAATTAAGAACAAGAACGGCCCTAGTATAGAGCCCTAAGGGACGCCAATTCGCACAATGCTGCAGAGGTTAGCCCTTGTATGCTAACTTTCTGACAACGATCTTTTAAATAACATACTAGAAGGTCGAGAGAAGTTCCACAAATACCATAATGTTTTAATTTTAGAATAAGTGTACTATGGTCAACGCAATCAAAGGATTTAGACAGATCGCAGAACACACCAACTGCATCATGCGAATCCTCCCAGGCACTCAATGTATAGCTTATGAGCGTTGCCCCAGCGTCAGTAGATTTCGATTTCGTAAAACCAAACTGTCGACCATCCAGAAACTTATGCACATTGAAATAGTCCACTAATTGGTTGAGCATAATCTTTTCAAAAACTTTACTTAACGACGGAAGTACAGAAATAGGTCTATAATTCCCAAGACTACTTCTACAGCCTGATTTAAACAAAGGAACTACTTTGCTTATTTCATTAAATTGGGGAAAGTTCCTTTTGCTATACACTGGTTAAATATGTTAGCCAAATGTGGTGAAATAGTAACAATTAAAGACTGTACTACTATTACCGATATACCCCATATGTCTTCGGTGTGTTTTAAATTTAATTGCTTGAAAGTCCTTATTATTTCACCTGCACTAATAGATAAGAATTTGAATTTAGAATCTATAGGTGCACTCATACTTTTTAAAAGAGCTGCGGCTCCCTGGGCTGATGATGTTATATCCTTTGTTACTTGTAAAGGTATATTAGTGAAATAATCTTGGAAAACAGATACCACCTCTGTACTTTTTGAAATATGTACTCCGTTCACATCTAGATTAAGAGAATTATCATTTATTTTATTTTTACCTAATTCTTTATTTATGATATGCCAAACAGTCTTGGTCTTATTTCTTGATTCGTGAACTTTATTACCTAAAAACTTAGCTTTAGCAGCAATACAAACACGTTTAAAAACTTTAGAATAATATCTAAAATAAGCATGAAAGGATTCACTACTTGTTAGTGATCTCCTATAATAAAGATCATATAATCGATCTCTACTTTTTTTAATGCCTTTTGTTGCCCATTCACTAAAACTATTTTCCCCTTTACATTAATAACCTTTCTTGGGCAATGTTTATTGAATTCAGTACCTATGATACTAAATCAATTTTCATAATAACATTCTGTTTCTTGATTATTAATTGTTTTGGAAGATAGGTGTTGTGCAATATTAGAATTTAAAAGACTTAGTCTACTTTTTGATATAATTCTACATTGTTTCTTGCAGTCAACTTTAGGTTTATCACACTTATTTTAACAAGGAGACCTTTGTGATCAGAGCGTATTTCAGTAACAATACTACTGCCAATGATCTTGAAGTTACTAAAAATATTGTCAATGCATGATGCAGTTTGAAACGTACATCTGGTCGGTTCATTAAAAAAAAGATCATCGGTTAAACGACTTAAATAAAGATGTGAACATAGTAACTTCTGGCGACATACTTAAGATATCTATATTAAAGTCACCACAGACCAAAACTCGCTTATTACTATTCAAAATTCTTATTAAAATTTCCTCTATTTTTTGTAGGAATTGACAAATATTTGATGATGGAGGTCTATACACACAAAGAATAATTAATTTATCCATCTCTGCACAAGCCACTTTACAGATACGATCTATCGAAAGACCACATATATCTTTTCTATCTTTATATTTTAAATTATTTTTCAACAATATAAGACAACCACCACCTACAGTGATTGTTCTGTTAAATACACTGACAACCGAAAAAAGTTTCTGTAAAACATAATATGTCTAAATTCTCTGTATTTAAAAATAACTCTATGTCTAATATTTTGCCGGAGAAGCGATTAATATTTTGGTGGTATAATGTAACAGTACACTTCTCCTTTGTCTTATTAACTAGTTTAAAATTTTTATCACAGTATCATTAGGTGAACTATATGATACTGCTGCTATCATAATTAAAGAAAATATTATATTGACTATTTCTATTACAAACTCAAAAATTTAGATTTTTTTTATTCATCGCAATCTTTGCATACAAGTGTGCCCATCGTACATTTTCGGCGAAAATATTTTTTTTTGTTAGAGCATATTTTGTTGGTTTAATTTTTTTATAATATCCTATTTTGTCAACTCTTGCGTTGATTAGCATATGTAGTAGACTTAGGCAAATTAGCACCCTTGAGCTAGTTGCCAAAATAAAATCGGCTGAGTGCCTTAAGCGCTCGCCTTAGTAGTCCGGTAAAGCTGTTAAGACCTAGCTAGGTCAATAGCGTAGTTAATTTGAGAAAAACAAAATAGACAGGCAACTACCGTTTCGTATTTGTTTTTTCTATTGGTTGTTCACGGGCTTCTCAAAAATCGGCGGCAAGTTCTAACGCTAGCTTAAGTAGAAAATCTTGTCTCGAGACATAAATCTCCTGTCGTTTGCTTGTACAAAATCAAGGCATTTATGCCAGCTAAATCGAGGATGTTGGGCCTACTTCTCGCCTGAAAATATTATGAAGTGGTGGTCTTCCAGATGTGCCACCTACTTGTATTCCACCCCAAACAGATCCATCATATATCCTTCTTTGATAAATGATCAATATAACACTGAAAGAATTTCTAAAATCGGACCAGTAGTTCCTGAGATTATCGCGTTCAATCTACTGAACAAACAAACCTCCCAACTTATAATAATAGTATATATATATATATATATATATTTTTAATATTTTGTTTTAGTCTGCAGACTCTTGGTCCGCACCTTTTTTTTGCTTATATGTAGTTTTTTTTTTTTTAACGTAAAAATCGTATCCGTGAGCATTTATATATATACATTATTATTATTAGTAGTTTATTAAATATTCACTGTTTAATTATTATTAATTTTTTTTTTGTTTTAATGACGTTATTGTTTTTATAGCGCTTGCATTTCCATTCTTTATCGCCATTTTTAGGTTGTAATCCACAATATCCCGTGCCGGAGCGTCCGCGGCGCGACGAATGAACCTACTTATCGCGTCGTCAGTCATAATAATAGTATGGATTACTACTCTTCTCTCGTACTTAGCTCCAGTCGTCATTCAAATTACAATAACTTCTTATAAAGTGGACCGGATTCAATGAAACAAAGACTAAGTCTCTCGTACTCTCGAAGATATGCTTTATGATTTTCTTGAGGTTTTATTGTGAACTCAGTACTTTGGCAGTGATGTGCAGTCATACAAACAGACAGACAGTCAGAGTTCTGTACAAATCTGAGGACAATTCAGACTTCACCCCGCCGTCGGTTAGGGTGGCTGATTACGCGAAACTCGTTCAATATTTTAAAGAAAATCCGTCGTCTAGTAGTTTAGACAGGATTCCGGACGTGTTGGTGTCTAAAGCCGACGCGGATTCGGCCATCGATTCCCTTGTTGATTATCTCCAGACCGCCGTCAGGGTGACCTCGAAAGAGGTACAAGCGGCGAACGATCGCCGTTTTATACTCCCTGACGATGTGAGAGCATTGATAACGGAAAAGAACGCCGCGACTCGAGCTTACGACGCTTACCCGTCTGTAGAGAATCGCGATCGTTTACGTTTGTTACGAAAAACAGTCAAGTCTCGTATTTCTGAGATCCGGGGCGACAAGTGGGACAGACTCCTGGAGGGTCTCCAGCCGTTTCACCTGTCGTACTGGACTCTAGTGCGAACTCTCAAATCAGATATGGTCACTCCAATGCCTCCTCTCGACAGAGACCCCGGGTTGCCTCCCGCGTTCGATAGCATAGATAAAGCGGAATGCCTTGCCGCAAGCTTAGAGAAACAGTGTTCGCCAAACACTGATAACACTGACCCTTCCATCATAGAGTCTATCGAAACAGCCGTAGAGCATGCACTCGCGTCTCCTCCGGCGGATACCCTAACCCCGATAACGTTTGACGAAGTTTCGGCCGCCATCAAGCGTCTCAAGCCT
>JACEII010000075.1:188124-213436 GCA_014332785.1 Antheraea mylitta | reverse complement strand
ATCGCGTTACCATGGCAACGCATATAATACTGACATTAACACGAAGCGGAAGCTTCTAAAATAGCCCGATTTTGAGACATTCTTCATTAGTGCTCAGCTCCTTTTGGTTTTAACGTGATGATATGTAGCCTAGAGCTATCCTCGATAAATGAGCTATCTAACACTAAAATAAACTTTTAAATCGGATCTGTAGTTCTTGAGATTATCGCATTCAACCAAACAGACAAACAAACAAACAAACAAACAAACTCTTCAGCTTTATATATTAGTATAGATATATAATTTTTTCTAACATTTAATATCTATCGTATTCAAGGAAGTCAGCTAATTTATTCGTAAAACATAACAACGTTTTATAATAGAATTTAGTATATAAGAACTGATGCTAATTTTTACTTTCCGTGTGATATAACTTTAATATTTATGGCATATTACGATTAATTTTGCTTTTCTTTTCTTTTTTATATATTTACAAATAAATGTCGCTTTATCAGCGATAGACAAACCCCGATTAGCAGGATAATTAACACACCTATTTATTTTTAAGGGAAGGATTCTACGCTATTTGTCTATACTAATATTATAAAGAGATCAAGTTTGTGAATTTGTGAGTTTGTGACGTTGTAGGGGGTAATCTCAGGAACTACTGGTCCCATTTAAATAAAATATTTCGGTGTTATATAGCGCATTTATCGAGGATGGTTATAAGCTATATATCATCACGCTGAGCCCAATAGGAGTGGACCACGAATGAAGAATGTTTAAAAATTGGGGTGTTTTTCTTTCCTGAGAGCTTTCGCTACGTGTTAGTTAGCCCAAAGTAACTATTACTAAGTATTACGAAGTCGCGGGCAGGGGCTAGTCTTATATAAAATCAATAATTGAGCACGACGATCTACTGGCAAGGAGGAAAGTGGAAGGAAGGTGGGCCTCCGCGTAGATAGATTACGTTACACTTTTTTAATTATAACTAGCTGTGCCCGCGTCTTCGTCCGAGTAGAACCTTATGTAACATCTGAATGGAATGAATTGGGGTGTAAGGGGTGTCGAGTAACATCTTAAGACTTGAGACACCCAAGTCAACCTCACCTGCACGTGGTGTACCCTGCTGATCAAGGAACGTGGCAATGGCGAAAGCGTAGTGGTAGGGTTTTACAGCCCGACTGGGTCGCAACCACCATGTATATGGCGAAAAAGCCCGTCATAGCGACTCGCTTCTGCATGTCGCGTTTCGGGATCAGCCTGTGCATATCCAGTACCGGGTGACTTTCGTCATTATGGCCGGCATGACAGCGGCGACCGACGATGGATGATCTGTCTCTCGGTGGTCGCCACTGTTTTTGGATTGTACTATGCTTACCATCAGGCATAGTGAAGTCACTTTGTCAAGCTTCAATAAAAAATTAAATAAAAAAAATGTATTAAGTCGATTTACTTGCCTATTTTTGTCTCGTACTTACGCCACGTCGTCATTAAAATTGCAATAACTTTTGATAGAGTTTACCGATTTAAACCTAGTTGAATACCATTTATTTGTATTGATGACTTTATTATTGAGAATATATTAAGGAATAGCTTCTGCTCGCGATTTCGTCCGAGTGGAATAGTTACTTTGGACTAACGCTAACACGTAACAGAAGCTCTCATAAGAAAGAGGTGGGCTAAGGGTAAGAAGATATGATGATAATAAATAATTAAAATCTATCCAACCCTTAAAAAGTAAGTACATTCAGTGAAATATAGTAATCAGCAAGGTGACAGCACTGTTCGAATGAAATAAAATCCCTAATACGAGTGATTGTTATATTCAAAACAATAGTATTCGGTCATCAATACGGCTTCAGTGAGAGATAACAATGAGTACCTAATATATAGGTACGATGAAACTGTATTGATTCTAATATCAAATTCAATTTATGTAGGCCCAGTGAAGGCGCTTATGCCAATATATCTATCTATATCTATACTAGGGATGTTACGGAGCTTCGACTCGGACTCCCTTAAGTCGGAACTTCCGATTATTATTACACCTTCTACCCAAAATCTCTCTCCTGCCACCACTTCTGACCCTTCTTTTTTATTAACGTGGGGAAATCCTTAACGGATACGCTACCCTCCCGGGGGAGAGGGTAGGTTATGTCCGACTCGCACGGACTATAAATCCACGGTGTACCGCCCGCCGCATGGTAGGGGCAGCCAGGGTTCGAGCATGCTCACTGACCTGATAAACTGCCCCTGAACCACTTCTGACCCTGCCTCCGCCTCAGTTTCCGACTCTAGTTGCGACTCCGATAAATCAAATTGTAGGTGGTAGAGCTCTGCTGAAGCTATTTTTGGTTTCACCATGAATGGGTCGGCTCCTCCGGGGTAGCACCACCCCTCTCACAGATAACCAACGTGAAATAATAGTGCTTGCATTGTTGTGTTTCGTTCGGTCAGTGAGAGAGCTAGAGGCCCACGTCCCTTCCTCTTTCCTTCTTTCCCTTTCCTTCCCCTCCCCCTTCTCCCATATACAGGCTGGCAACGCACTTTCGACGTCCCTGATGTCGCTAGTGTCTATGGACGGTGGTGATCACTTAACATCACGTGACCCACCAGTTCGTTTGCCTCATATGATACAAAAAAAAAAAAAATCAAATTTAAAAACTCCGACTCCGCCTTCAGTTCTGATAAAATTACCTCTGTTAGATTAATCTAATTAACATATAATAAAAATGTAAATCTAATGTGACTGTACTTTTTCGATTATCGTGAAAAAAATTGTAGCAGTTGTCTAGAAATCTATACTAATATTATAAAGAGGTAAAGTTTGTGAGTTTGTGGCGTTGTGATGTTGTGACGTTGTAGGGGGTAATCTCAGGAACTACTGGTCCGATTTGCAAAATTCTTTCAGTGTTATATAGCTCATTAGAGAATGATTATAGGCTATATATCATCACGCTAAGACCAATAAGAGCGGAGCACAGATGAAAAATGTTTCAATTCGGCTGAGTGCCTTAAGCGCTAGCCTTAGTAGTCCGGTGAAGCTGTAAAGGCCAATAACCTAGTCATTCGAGAAAAAAAAAATGTTTCAAAATCGAGACGTTTTTTCCTTTTGAGAACGCGAACAAAATCGCGGGCAGAGGCTAGTAAGTAATAAAATACGTTTCAATCATTTTTAGAAATGTCTATCTGTTTGTATTAACACGTATCACTGCTAAATTGATGGGTTCACAATGAAACCATCATAAAGTATCATAAAGCATATCTTCGAGAATAACTTAGTCTTTGTTTCATTAAAATCGATCCACTCTATTTAAAGTTATTGCAATTTTAATGATGGCTCGAGTTAAGCACAAGAAAAAAGTTAATGAGGACTTAATTCATTCGCATGATTTTAATCACCGATTTTTTTTTAATTACGGTTTCAGCTATTTTAACAATATATTTTTAAGATTTTCTTTAATTTTCTTATTATTTTTTTAATATCCCAAACAAATTTATAGATTTTATCCATATAAAAAAATCTGTATATACATACATATATGCTAAGATTTTTTAAGTTTCTAATCTTCTTTCATTACTGAAAATATATATTCACGAGTTTAAATGTCATAATTTGAAAAAGTTTGAAATACATTTTCTCCTTAATATTTAAAGTTAAAAAACGAATGTACGTAATTTATGACGAATATATCTACAAGCTCCCGGCAGCGGCTCAAGCCTAGATCCGATCTCTCGGCGTGGAGCCCTTGAGTACGCTGCTCGCGCGATACAGGAGCACAAAATCTTACAAAACTGCAACAACATTACACATATCACCTCTACACACGTGCACGCATACACGCTTACACATGAAAGGGGAAGGGTTTTGTTTCTTTTCCTTATCGAACTGGAATGGTTTAGAAAAGCTTAGGTTAAGTTAGAGTTTAGGTTAGATACGTCGCGAATCGCATGTATCAGTCAACAGCCGCAGCAGAATTGTGCCGTGCACCCTTGAGCTAGTTGTCAAATAAAATCAGTTGAGTGCCTTAAGCGCTCGCCTTAGTAGTCCGGTAAAGTTGTTAAGACCTTGTTAGGTAAATAGCGTAGTCAGTTCAAAGAAAAAAAATCTACAAGCTGTTCAACATTTTTAATATCACAAAACTGGCAACACTTCAACTGCCGCCGGATACGCGCTGTTTATTTGTTATTGGCAACATACTGTTTACAAGCATAACACAAACATATAAAAATTCAAAATATCAATAATCAATGAGATTTATATTTGCTTGATTTATATTTATCTCAGTTCTATTTACTATCTGTATATTTGATGGTCAGGAACGCCACGAGATCTGCTGTAAAAATACAAATTATATCTGTTCCGTTGAGAAAATGTTAGTATACCTTGTCAAACTTAGGATGATTTTTTTTATCCGACACAACATACATATAGGACTTGTTGAGGCACGCATGCTTGGTACACATGCATGTTTCAATAACTCATATACATATATCTAGATAGCTTAGCTTAGGTTATCTCAGATAGGTCGCGATTTTTGCACAAAACAGGCGACAGCCTAAGCCGAGGTGTGCCGTGCACCCTCGAGTTAGTCGCCCAAACATCCCAAATCGGCTGAGTGCCTTTAGCGCTCGCCTCAATAGTTCGGTGAAGCTGTAAAGACCTTTTCAGGTCAACAGCGTTTTCATTTCGAATAAAAAAAAAAACGATATTTTTGACAGTTCACGCCTATGAAGTGTTGTATTTTTTTTTCGATAACATATATTTCAAATAGATGTAAATGTATTTCTAATATCGTACTTCATTGCTTGGTAACGCCCACTTGATCTAGTGAAGTGTCAAACACATGAAACCACTAAACATATTTTATTAGTGGGCCCAGTGGACGTAGTCCCGCCCTGATAATAATAAAAGAAAGTGTGTGTGTACTTATGTACACGCGTTAGAAGTTATACTTCATTGGCGTAACAAGACAAAAATCTTTTCAAAATTTTTATCTTTCGCCTTATTCTACGTCTGTAAAAAAAACGACACTAACAATAGAAAAGGTATTTAATAAATTGAAAGTTTTAATACAAAGAAATGCAAAGAAACAAAATGTTGACTATGGCTAACTTCAGGGTGTCGGTTTTTCGTGAGTGTGCGCGCGCATCCTAAAAATTTACTCTCATAATTTTTCCCTAACGCGCCAAAAGAAGTATAACTTCAAAAACATTAACAAATTGTATACCTAACCCTTCTTCATAAATAACTTTATCCACTAGTGAAAACTGCATTTTAATTTGATTCAGTAGCTTTTGAGTTTATCGCGAACAGACAGACAGACAGACGTGGCAGAGAACTTTGTTTTATACTATGGTGTGATTATTCGTTAATATTCAAGTTATTTGCAATTATCTACCACGCAATGATTTATACAAAACCATTACATACAAAATGATTTAATTTTTTTTAATTATCAACCAGTATTGTCGGCTCTGACAACTGGTTCTTGTTTCACCTAAGGAGAATAAAAAAATAAAGTGCAACTATCGACTTCAGATTCAATGAGAATAATAATCGATTATCGAAAAAAAAAAATCGATTACACACTAGACCAATGTTTCCCAACCTTTTTTAGGCTATGCCCCACCTTAACATTTTATGCCAACACCCCCCCCCCCTCCAATATATAATGTTTAACCTTTAAAAATTGTTTTGTTCCCTTAAGAATATATATGATAAGTTTTAGGAAGAGATCACTATGAAATTATTATCAAACTTTGTAAGTAAAATATCAAAACATATAATGAAAAACTTACTTGACTTGATGACTCTAATTAACTCTAAACTCTAAGGGTTAAAGTCGTGTTGAGTTCATTTTTAAATTGCCCCCCCCTGTGGGGCGTGGGCTCCACGTTGGGAAGAACTGCACTAGACCATCCCTACTCTGAGTTGTCAAAATTATAATCCTAAACATCACGAAGTATGGTAGAACATTTTTTTAACCCGTACTTGAACGCAAAGGATCAGGAATGTTAAAAACTGCAAGGTTCCATGGCTTTTTTTTCCGAAATGACTACGCTATTGACCCAGCAAGGTCTTAACAGCTTCACTGGACTACTAAGGCGAGCGCTTAAGGCATTCAGCCGATTTTATCTTGGCAACCAGCTCAAGAGTGCACGGCACAACTCGGCTTGGCTGTTGCCTGTTGCATGCAAAATCGCGACCTATCTTAGCTAACCTAGCTAACTATTCATATATGTATGAGTTGTTGAAACGTATATGTGTACCAAGCATACACGCCTCATAAACTCCTCCATATATTTATTATCGGAAAATTGGGAGTTTTTCAGTTCGATAAGGAAAAAAAAGTAAACCCTTCCACTTTCACGTGTAAGCGTGTAGGCGTGCACGTGTGTTGGGGTGATCGTGTAGTGTTGTAGTGGTGATGTATATTTGTGTGTCACCGTATCGCGCAAGCAACGCACTCAAGGGCTCCCTACCGAGGGATCCAACCTAGGCTTGAACCGCGGCCGTGGGAGGCCTAATCGGGTGTGCGGGAGCGAAATTAACCCCCAAAACACGGCGGCGTGATCTGTGGTTACGCGGGCGTGGGCGTGAACACGCTCTGTTTCGAGGGAGAGGCTGGTACTGATCGTTCGCTGACGTGATTGAATCAGGAGGGTCGGTAAAAATGTGTCGTGGACGTCTTTTATAGCGCGCAACGTTAGGTACGGGTTCATAGTTTGCGGCGGATACCACCAATGGACTGGGATGATTCGCGGCTTTTTCAAAATAACTAATCGTAAGTGATTTTACGTACACCCAGATAGAAGGGGTCTCTAGGTCTCTATGGAGATCGACTCTCCGGATGTACCACGGGGCACCGGTCACTTTACGTAAAACACGATTTTGGAGAACCTGCAGCTTATCAAAGTTATCTTTGGATATATGCGCTAAAACGGGGCAGCTATATGTCATCACGGGACGGATACACGTCTTATACAAAGTGAGCTTGTGTCTGAGGGACATCTTACTCTTATGACAAAGCAACGGATGGAGGCGACCCAAGACCATAGCGGCTTTGTTTCGCATTCTGTCTATATGTGAATTTAACTTTAAGTGTCTATCTAATGTAACACCGAGATATTTGACCTCTTCGACCCAAAGGATATCGATTCCGTATAGCCTGATGGGCTCAAATTTATTAGCGCGTTTCGTGGGATCGAAGAGTATTGCGGCACTCTTATCGGGATTAACTTCTATGCGCCATCGACGAAACCATTCACCGAGAGTATGAACGGCTTTTTCGATGCGCTTCCTAAGAAAGTCCGACCGGCAGCCGGAAGTGTAAATAACGGTATCGTCAGCGTAGCAACCTACCTCGACCCCCCGAGGCCGAGGTAGGTCACTGATGAACAGATTGAAGAGCGTGGGCGCGAGTACGGAGCCCTGTAGCACACCTGAGCGTATCGGGTGGAGGTTCCACGGTGGAAGCTGATTCCAACAGTTATACTTTGTATTCTGCTGTGGGGTACGGCTGCTGAGATAGACACCACATTTTTATTACAAAAACGGGCCTTTCGAAAAATATATAATATGGGACCTCGCGAATCATTAAAAGCGAAGTTCCAGGAATTCGGTATTTTAACTCTACCCTCCCAATACATTCTTGATAATTTAATGTATGTCCTTAAAAACTTTTAAAAACTGAATTTGGTAAAAGACCGGCATAATGTAAATACTAGAAACTGTAATAAACTGGTCGTGCCATGATTCAGACTTGGCAAAACCAATAATAGTTTCTTAGGCAATAGTGTTAGGTTTTACAATAAAGTCCCAAAACATGTTACCGATTTGCCGGACTGCAAATTTAAGCGCCACGTCAAGCGGGTTTTAGTGTCAAAAGGATATTATAGAGTGGATCAGTATGTGAACGATAGTGATGTCTGGAATTGACACCTGTCTGTGCATCCACTAAAAGCGATTGTATGATATATTGGAAATATATGTTAAAAAAATGTACCCGATCGAATTTCTTGCCGGTTCTTCTCGATGACTGGGTTCTTTGTCCGAACCGGTGGTAGTTTTTGACGTTCATAAGTGCCTTAATAGAGCCTAAACTGAATAAAGTATTTTTGGTTTTGATTTTGAAAGAGTTCCTTCATTTTTGTTTCCATATTTAGGCTTTAGTAGCAACAATATAAAATTATTATTTTCTATACTCGTGTATAAATTTGTTACTCAAATTACAGAGTCTGTAAGATGAATATGAATTATGGATATCGGTTGCCAATGCCATTGAGAAACATATATTTTATGTACCAATAAAAAAAAACGTCTAAAAACTAGGTTAACAACTGTCTTCTACGCGAGACGAGAGCGCGGTCCGACTTACAGTGGGTAGCGGAGCTTAGCGGAATATACGCTTAATAAATTTAATCTATATATTAATACGTAAAGCGAACTTTTTACCCCTCTCTAAGCGAACTGCGAGAACGGATTACAATGAAATTTGGCATAGTTAAAGTTTATATGCCAGAGAATTGCACAAAACTATTTTTTGGTAAATAAAATAACAATACAAACATTACTGCTTGAACGACATACAACATATTCACACATGTTAACCAAAAAGACGTTTCGACATCCTTCATTTTACGCTTACGTTCTGATTACCTTTTTTCATTCTACATTCAATATTTTTAGCATGACTTACGTTCCATACCTTACATGCCCTTTGTAATTAACTGGTCAAATTGTGAGTTATTTTTGTAATAATGTTGGTAATTCATGTTTAGTTTTCTGTAACCTCAATTCACTTGTCAGCCATATTGCTTTATTTTTATAAAGTCTTTATTCGCACTTCAATGGCATATAACACAACAGATTCAATACATACAACAGATTATTTGTTATAATGTGTTTCTTTGTATCGAATAGTTATGCTCGCGGCGCTATAATAAGCAGTAATTAATTATTTTCCCATTGTAGTTTACGTAGTAATCATATTCTATAATTTTTAATGGTATCTAATTAAACATTATTTAAAATTATTTATTATTAGTTTGTTGCAGTTAACACGCAGTAGAAGTGAAACCTTCGAAACATGATAAACGACTACTTTTTCTAAGACTAAAATACAGGCGCACAAACAAACATATACCAACATACACAAGTACAACACTCGGGAACAGGGCAAGTATTACATAGTGCAATATACAATGAGGAAACCACAAATATAAGATGACACTCTATAAGTTATTCTATCTCATTCTCTCACACGTTAAATCCTTTTTTTATGTTTCACTGAGTGTACATACTGCACATTCAAACTAACCTATAGAATGTTTCCATATAAAGCTGTCAGAATATGTGCAAATTTCGACAGCCGACGCAAAGCATTATATCGCCGTACCCGCTAATCGCTTACGCTTATACACAGAGCCACACCTTTGACAATGCAACCGCCACCTTATACGGATGTTTATGGGTCATAAAGAAATAGTTGTTAAAATATTACGATCCATGTGAAACGTGATATTTTGACGCTACGAAATTGTGAAAATATCAATATTCTTTTATAGCTAAAACGGTATTTATTACATTAAAATACTTATTAAATGGATATATACAGTCTTACATTTACTATATTATCTTTTTCTTTTATTTCAATATTTTTTCTTTTTTTTTTGTGGGACACTGTGGATTGGACTTTATGGAACGAAAATGTGTAACGAAAAAAAGATAGCTATAAATGTACATATAGGTTTTAGGCTGTGACAGAATGAGATAGTATATTCTTAGTGTACTCGAAATATATACAAAGAGAGAAAGAGAAACGATGAAATTTATAGCACACTAGCCCCTGCCCGCGACTTCGTCCGGGTAGCCATAGTTACTTTGGGCTAACGCTAACACGCAGCGGAAGATCTCAAGAGAAAAAAAAAACAAATTTTTAAACATTCTTCATTGGTGCTCCGCTCCTGTAGTCATAGCGTGATGATATATAACTTATAACCTTTCTTGATAAGTGAACTATGTAACACTGAAAGAATTTTTCAAATCGGATAGTGTATTCATCTCATTTCCATAAAAATTAATCAGAATACTAACATTCACTTGTACCCCGTGTCAACTATATACAACTTTTTTTTATGCGATTGGAGGTGAACGAACATACGGGTCACCCGATGGTAAGTAAACACCGCCGCCCATGGACACCTGCGGCACGAGAAGCATCACACATGTTTACCGGCCTTCGAGAATGGAGTACGCTCGTTACTTGAAGGCTTGTAAGTTATATTGGACCGGGATCGCGCCACTGCTGGGAATTAATTCCACAAAAACCCAAGTGAAAACTTACTTATATTCACAATAATCCTACAACGTATAATTTTTTATGTAAAACTTTTCGTCGTGTATGTATTTCAAAAGAGCAAGACATTTTTTTTATACCATAGGAGGCAAACGAACAGGTGGGTCACCTGATTTTAAGTGATCACCACCGGCCATAGACAGCAGCAACATCAGAAGAGTCGCAAGTGCGTTGCCAGTATGTATTGGTGGGGAAGGGTTGAGGATAGAGGAAGAGAAGGGCGAGAGGGAGGTGGGCCTCCGGCGCTCTTACTGATCGAACGAAACGCAACATGTAAACAATGTTACTTCACGTCGGTGTCTCTGTGAGAGGGTGGTATTATCCCGGACTAACCGACCCATTAGAGCCGAAACCTTCAGCATGGCTCTACCACCTTTTGAATAAAATAGCATAGATGCCTAAATATTGGTTGTCTTCATAATTTAAAGTTTAGATTATTCACCAATAATAACACGCACCCACGCGCACACCGCCCAAAGATTGCCCACCCGCATGCACGCACTCAGGCAAGCACGCACGCACGCACGCACGCACGCACGCACGCATACACGCACACTGATGCAACTATTACGAGTGCTATGCTTGGGCGTCGCGCGTATATCTTATACCAGGAGAAATTAATTTAATTTCAAAACATCCAAAAACGCCTATAACTATACTACAATTCCCAAGAGATGTTTCAATTTTCAATGGACAATCTATATAAAGAATTCTATTTGTTAAACACACACCACACACGCCACAAATGTACAGAGATAATAACAACTTTTTTAATTATTAAAAATAAGTACTTAACAATATTTTTATTTAAATTCTTGAAGATAGAAGCTAACTTTGAGTATTACTTACATTTTCTGTAATCATGACCAAATTACTATCACAGAATGAAATGACATAGAAATTGAAAGTTATTTCTTCTTGTATTAAGCAACTCATGCTTATCAGAATTTAACTTTAAACAAAAATCTGACAACACTGAGTATGCCTTGCTATCTGGGTAAAGTCTTGTTTATATTTACATTAAAAAAAATTTTTTTGAAAACATAAAGTAATTTTTTTAATGGACTTTAATCAATATTTTTAGAATGTAGATTTATGAATAGTGATTGGAGTCATAATTAACAGAAAAATTCATAATTTAGATGTAACAGAAATTACCTTGCGCTGAAGAATGGTTGTAACTAAGAGATAATGAGAGATATATTCTTTTAGTGTAAAGAACTGGCCCAATATCATACTAAACACAGAAAAAGTTAGCTCCTATACAAGGTTTAAATTGCAGAAGCATCACTACCAGATTGATTACTAGCACAACACAGATTACATTAACCATTCTAATCTGAGGGATATGGTTGTGATTAAATAATGGAGAATGTGGTATTCCATCTCATTACTCAGTAACAATCCATTATATCTGGCCTCAAAGCTATCATATGGAAGTAGTTTATATTAAGTATAAGCTGTATTTATCACTTCATTTATTTGTGCATCCACTAAAATGAATGTAATTTATTTATGTCTATAAAAATGTTTATGATGAAAAGATTGACCAAATCTAGTTACTTACTGGTTCTTTTTGATGACTGGTTTGTTTTATTTGAATAGGAAGTAATAGCTTTAATAGCCAAAAGAGTCTTTACGGGCCTAAATTGAATAAAGTATTTACTATTTTGCTTTCAAACTTTAATCATAGAAAACCGACGTGAAGTAACAGTGCTTGCATTGTTTGCGTTTCGTTCGGTCAGTGAGAGAGCCGGAGACCCACGTACCCTCCCCTCTCCTCTCCTTTCCCCTCTCCCTTTCTCTCCATTCCCTCAAACATAGGCTGGTAATGCACTTGCGACTCCTCTGGGGTTGCTAGTGCCTATGGATGGCGGTGATCACTTAACAACAGGTGACCCGCATGTTCGTTTGCCTCCTGTATGATATAAAAAAAAAAAATTCAATCATTTTTGTGAATGTCTGTCTGTTTGCATGAACACTGGTCATACATAAAAAACTCCGTTGATGATAAAACCTCTTCAAAGAAAATCGTAAAGCATATCCTCGAAAATAACTTTCATTAAAATCGTTCCACTTCATCAAAAGTTATTGTAATTTTAATGACTCCGCGACGTAAGTACGAGAGAAAAGTAGATGATTAAATTCCCTTCCTGTCCCCTCCGCCCTCCTCTCAAACACAGGCTGGCAACGCACTTGTGACTCCCCTGGTTGTTGCAAGTGTCTATGGACGGTGGTGATCACCTAACATCAGGTGAACCATCTGTTCATTTGACTCCTATGATATAAAAAAAAAAAAATAATAATAAAAACACCAAACACTGTTCCTGCACTCTTTAAAAACTGACTAATGGCCTTTGAAGGGAAACTAGGCTGGCATGTTTGAACCCAATGACATAAGTTGAGTTTCTCAGTTTATGCTTGTGTATATATTTGAAACCATAAAAAATACTAGGTGATTCCCAACTGTTTTCATGGTTATTAAAATAATGGCAAAGGGAAAATTGTATTAAGAAAATAAATAGCTTAGAATCATTTATGACAATTTCCACATCAAATGGCCATAGTCCTGTGCCGAGATATTCAGTAATTTTGATGTGATTGTTGAAATGTACTGTATTCCCATAATACGTATATATTTTTAAATTCAATATGATTCTATAAGTTATTCAAAGTTTATAAGTTTTTTTTTAAATTATGAACTAACAGAAGCCTGAGTTTATTCACATGTTAATTATGACAATGGATAAAAATAAATTACAGCATTTTTTTTTCGAATTGACTACACTATCAACCTAGCTACGTCTTAAAAGCTTCACCAGACTACAAATAAATAAATTACAGTACCATTCCTTCAACATACAAGTAACTATATACGAGAGAAAGAATTTCTTTCCAGTGAAGTCTAGAACCTACCTCTTACAATTAAATACCATAGTTATTCTCACAATTAAATATCATGGTTATATCACAAATATATGTGTTTCTAAAATTTTGAGGAAATAAAAGCCAAATTAGGGAGCCATGCCAGGTTTGTTATAACAATTTTAATGAAATCATACATTAAATAATCATTGGAAATGATGAACAGAAAATACATTTAAAATGAAATAATTTTGATATGGTTTCATTAAATTTATCCTAACAATAGAAGATCCTATTATTTCATTTAAAATATGTAAGAGTTACTGGAAATTATTATATAAAATGAATACAATTACACATTGCATGCTCATGCATATTGAAACTACAAAATCACACAGGAAATGAACACAGAGGTAGTAAAGGAAAAAAAACAAACAACATACAGACAACATCTAGTGACAGCCAGGTATGACTAGCTCACATTCACATTCTGTCCGCAGAGCAGCCAACTGTCCGAGCACACTCCGAACACTCTTCTCATGGTGATCGCACAGTCTCTTGCCACAATAGCATTTGAAACACAGCCATTTAATTCAAATTAAAAAGCATTTTCTTCTCGATCATTCTACACCGTTCAAAAAGAAATTAACGTTTTAACATAGTTATTGCAACTTTGTTTTTAAAAAGATGCATAACATTAAATATTTTATTTCATTTTTCGTACTTAAAATTCTGTACAAGATTTAAGTAGGTTATTTATAGATCTGTAAACTAATCACACTACAGATCTGACAAACAAACTTTCGTTTTCTGACAAAACGAGTAAATAATAAGAAGCGATCCACTTTCGTAATAGTTTTTTTGCACGAGATATTTACAATTCACTGTGATTATTTATTATGGCATCGAAACTCGATCTTTGCATTGCGAGTCACTCACTGTGAATAAATTTAACACTGCACTTTTAGGGCACAATGAACGTTTGCATTGGAACAAACTCTTCACTCCCGGAACGATACAACGGAATTATTTCTCAAGACGGCAGTTGTTCAAACGATCTTCACGGTACGCTGAACACGGACAAAAACGGTTAAAATAATACAAACCGAACATGGTATTTCGAAAACTAAAAACAATATTTACAATAAATGTGGGCTACAAAACAAAAATAGATATGCCTCCAGCAGAGTTCGCTACTCCCGATGGAATGAAAACGAAACAGGCTATAGGATTTTTGTTACGTGTTCGTAGACCGTTATAGGTGTAATAAATTAGTCAAACATAGTGAATTAATTCAGGATAAAGCTTTTTGTAATTAATCGCTAAAATTATGTGCCGAAAAACGTTTTCAACATTATTCGATTTGACAGCGACATACTCTCCCCGCGCCGAGTCGCTTGAAACTGCGGTCGATTGCAGTGTTACCAGAGTACGTTACAAGCACCATTAATATGGTAAATATTTTACAACCAAAGAGTTTGTCCTTTATTTTTAAATATGCGTATTTTTAAATTAAAAAAAAACACTCGAAAGCGTCTGTTTTATTTATTACTTATCACACACATAAAACTCAAAACGTAAGATAACAATTGAGTTCTTTGAAGTCTTTCTAACATGAGACAAGTGACCAAATTTAATAAAATCAAGCTTCTAACATAATAACTACATTATAGTAAACTAGATTAAAAACATAAAAAAAGTTCAATAAAACAGAAACCTCACGTCGCTGCATGGTGATTTAAACGTACGTATAGCGTATGAATTTTATAACATTACGCTTTCTCCAACCTCATGGGTTATAACAACATATTTTATTAGCGAAGTGATAAATACGAGTCTACCCGTATATAGCCAATGTTGTATAATAATATACGATAAATGTTGTGTCATTTGTGAAAATTAGAAACTAACTTATTCTGTCGAATGGCATAATAGCATAATTCCTGGCGAATTGTATTCTAAGTGAGCTATTTGTATGATAAATTATAAGGATTAATTAATTAGGATCGTGGTAGCGAAATATATATTTAAAAAAAGAAACTTATTGCCAGAATATTATACTAAAATTTAAGTCACTTTTTGGCAAAATGCATGGACTGATTTTTATGTTTTATTCATAATCTTGCGTTATCTTCAATACATATAATAAGAATGTAAATGTAACGTGTTTGTACTTTTTATATAATTGTAAAAAATATAGTACAGGTGTTTTTACAGGCGTCTGTTTGTTTGGAAACGCATCACTGTTAATGAACCACGTTCATGATAAAACTTTTTCGGGAAAATCATAAAGCATGGCTTCAAGTAACATTTAGTCTTTGTTTCATTACAACCGGTTCGGTCGATCACAAGTTATTCTAATTTAATGACGACGCGATTACGAGCGAGCGAGTACGAGAGAAAGGAAGATAAGTAAAAGAAAAGTAAATCTAATACATTCAGATTACTTTATTGATCACTGTTTTTTAGGTAAGGTTCCACACGGACGAAGTCGTGGGCAAAGCTAGTTTGACTCTATATTTGTGACTAGCCTCTGCCCGCGACTTCGTCCGCGTGGAATAGTTTGGACTAACGCTAACACACAGCGGAAGCTCTCAAGAGGAAATAAACACGATTTTAAAACATTCTTCATTGGTGCTCGGTCCCTATTTGTCTTGGCGTGATGATATATAGCTTATAACCTTCCTCGATGGATGAGCTATATAACACTGAAAGAATCTTTCAAAATTTTGTAGGTGGTAGAACTCCCGAGAAGGTTCTAACAAGGGATCTACCATCCTGTTAGAATATTGATTCATACGACGCTTAATATTGAAATAATCGTACGACGCTTGTAATATTATTGACTATTTGACAATGGCAATAATAATCTGGAAGACTGATTGCCAAAAATAAAGTTAAAAAGAATCGAATATATATATATATATTTCACGAGTGTAGTGAGTCCTTTTTAAGGCGAGGGTCATTCTATCTGTCTGTCTGTTTGTATGAACACGCATTACTGCTGAAGTACTGCGTTCACGATAAAACCTCATCAAAAAAATTATAAAGCGTATACTGCAGTAACATCTTTGTTTCATTAAAATCCGTCCACTCTATCACAAGATTTTGTAAAGATTTTTTTTTACATTTAACTCTTCGTGGACATTGACATCGACATACGAGTCTTGGGCACAGTAGTTTTTGTAGATGGTAGAGTCACGCTGAAGATTTTACTGGCTTCAGCATGAATAGGCCGGCTCGCTTCGGTAGTCCGGTGAAGCTGTTAAGACCTTGCTAGGTCAGTTCGATCGCATCACCCTCTCACAGAAAACCGACGTGAAGTAACAGTGCATTGTTGCGTTTCGTTCGGTCAGTGAGAGCGCCGGAGGCCCACCTCTCTTTACCGTCCCTCTCTCATTTTCCCTTTCCTCCTCCACCCCGAACACAGGCAGGCAACGCAATTGCGACTCCCCCTGGTGTTGCAAGTGTCTATCGACGGTGGTGATCACTTAACATCGGGTGACCCACCTATTCGTTTGCCTCCTATGATAAAAAATAATTAAGACAATTAACCAGCAATTTATGATCCGGTAATGAACAGGAAGCGTTCCGCCATCTTTATTAATATACAATACACACACACACACAAACACAAAACTAGGCGAACGAATCAATAAGTATAAGTAAAAGTTACTCCAGTTATCTATGAGCACATTACTACGGATATGAGACCGGTTATTTATTTCTCCTAATCGGCCATTAGCCGTGTGAAAACGTCGCACTACGCTATACGCGTTACGGTGTCAATTTTCTATTGGATATTCATTATATATATACGGAGTGTGTACACGGAAAAAAGCTCTATCCTTTGTTCCGTAGAGAATACAGGTATGTCTTTCTGTATGAACTTCTCGTGTGTGTCCGTCAAAACGCGTTAAATTCGGATGGCGCTATACAAGCAATAGGTTCATTATTGTTGAATAATTTTAACATATATACTAATTTTATAAAGCTGGAGAGTTTGTTTGTTTGGATGAACGCGCAAATCTTAGGAACTACTGGTCCGATTTGAAAAATGTATTGTTAAATAGCTCACTTATCGATGATGGTCATAGGCTATATATCATCACGCTAAGACCAATAGGAGCGGAGCACCAATGAAAATGTTTAAAAATCGGGGTTTTTTCCCTCTTCAGAGCTTCCGCTGCGTGTTAGCGTTAGCCCAAAAGTAACTACTCCACGCAGACGTAGTCGCGGGCAGAGGATAGTTTTTTATACATATGGAGTGTCGACACGGAACAAAGTTCTACTCTTTGTTCCGTGGATTGTAAGGAGAACCATCTCTATGTATGAAAGAATGTATATCAAAATGCGTTAAATTAGGGTGGCGTTACAGTAGGCAATGGTATCAATATTGTTCAAAGTCCTCGATCACGTCTGTCTGTCGATAAATTCAAAAAGTACGGAACCGGTTTTCATGCGGTTTTCACCGGTAGATACTTTATGAGGAAGGTTTAGGTATATAATTTGGTAAAGTTTTTCTATTATCAGGGCGGGATAACGTGCGTCGGGCCTGCTAGTAAATTACATATGACAGATTTCTGTTCATGACGTTGCAAATTCAAATCTATACTTTTTTACATTGGTTTTTTCATAATAAGTCGTGAGTGTTGCACTAAAAAGGTTAATTAATCTCATAAAAAGAGAACAGAGTTCCTACTCACTAATTTCTTTTTTTAGGGAAAAAATTAAATAACGTCGCTGTTATACAAAAGAGTTAAATACATGTTGAATACTTGCTTTAAAAAGGTTACGTTTTAAATACACCGCGCTCGCTGAATGTTCGCCATCTTGCTCTTTCGTCTCGCTCTGGCTAGGTTAGGTTAGACTTGCGAAAAAAAAGGAAAACGCGAATTTGCCTCGGGCGAACGCGTTGCATTTAGTACGCAGGTTGCGTTTAAAGCAAATGTTCAACACGTAATTAACTTTTTTGTAATAACAGAGAGTATATTTATGATTTATATTTGTTTTAGGTTTATTCCTCTGAACATAAAATGTATTGTTAAAATAATAAGCAGCGTAGACAAAGTTGCGGTTATTAGCAGTGAAAATGATAAAATATCTCACAACACTTAGTTCAGTATTCGTGATATACCGATATATAAATGATACACAGACAGCATGGATGTAATATTCCAACGGACACAAAAAAAATAATTGATCACATGTGGCAGTCAGAAGGCGCGAATGACGCAATACCGTAATTGCTGGCCAATCTAAAGACCGGGTGTGTGGTGTAACTCTGATGGCGGATATAAGCGATCTATGAAATCTTAAATTAATTTACTTATTAATCTAGATGTAAGTAACTAGCCTCGGCTCGCGATTTTATTCGCGTGGAATAGTTACTTTGGACCAACGCTAACACGCAACGAAACCTCTCAAGAGGAAAAAAAAAAACGATTTTTAAACATTATTAGTTGGTGTTCCGCTCCTATTGGTCTTAGCGTGATGACATATAGCCCATAACCATCCTCGATAAATAAACTATATAACATTGAAATATTTTTTCAAATCGGACCAGTAGTTTCTGAGATTACCCCCTACAACTTCACAAACTCACAAACTTTACCTCGTTATAATGTTAGTGTAGAAGTATGGATAGGCAAGGAGGGCAACACGAGTAGTTGAGGTAAGTGTTAATGGGCCCCTTAAACCTACACCCGTGTCACAAGTCTCGGGAACTACTCGGAGTTTCTCTCGCTACCACACGATGGACCCGACATGGCACCTGTACGGTGTATCCATAGTATGCTAAATAGTACGTCTCTCTGCAATTGATATATAAATAACGAGCACTGTATATTATTAAATGCTTATAAGGCCATATTTTATGAATTACTTATTACTAGCGGAGCCGGCGAATGTTATCCCGCCTGGATAATATTAAAAAAACCTGACAAATTATACACCTAAACCTTTCTCAGGAATCACTATCTACTGGTGAAAACGGCATTAAAATCCGTTCAGTATTGTTTGAATTTATCGCGAACAGACAGAAAGACAGACAGACAAACAGAGTGGCAGTGGACTTTGTTTTTATAATATGTGTTAATATTGAAAATACAGTTTTTTTGAGGCTGAATAACGCCAAAACTTCTAAATGTATTGGCATAGGACTATGACCTTCCTCGATGCGAAATTTGTCATGGACGGTTATAGACTACTTTTGTTTTTTACCTTGAAAAAACATATCAAAGTCAGAGGAATCTAGTCTAAAAATGCACCAGAATGTCTAGAGCCACGCTGAGGCTATTACTGGTTTCAGCATGAATGGGTCGGCTCGCCCGGGGTACTACCACCCGACCCACAGAAGTCACGTTTCGTTCGGTCAGTGAGAGTGCCGGAGGCCCACGTCTCCTCACCTTCCCCCTCTCCACTTCCCTCCTCCCCCAACACAGGCTGGCAACGCACTTGCGACTACTCTGGTGTTGCAAGTGTCTATGGACGGTGGTGACAACTTAACATCAGGTGACCCACCTGTTCGTTTGCCGCCTATGATACAAAAAAGTACCAATATTTATTCCTATAATTAATTATATTTTCACTTTGTTTTATGCTTGTCGGAACATTCAGTTATATTCATACCGACCGAAAAGATTGATGAAGGATTGTAGGCGCGATTTTGTCAGGCAAGAATAGGAATAGCATAACATGAAGTCGATTGGTATGGGACATAGAAAATTGAAAAAAAAGTGTGTGTGTACTTATGTACACGCGTTAGAAGTTATACTTCTTTGGCGTAACAAGATAAAAATCTTTTCAAAAAATTTTTATCTTTCGCCTTATTCTACGTTTGTAGAAAAAACGACAATAACAATAGAAATAAGGTATTTAATACATTGAAAGTGTTAATACAAAGAAATACAAACAATACATTCAAAGAAACAAAATGTTGACTATAGCTAACTACAGGGTGTTGGTTTTTGTGATGGTGTGATCGCGCATCGTAAAATTTACTCTCATCATTTTACCCTAACGCGCCAAAAGAAGTATAACTTAAAAAAAATGTTATTTTTTTTTTCAAAATGACTACGCTATTGACCCAGCAAGGTCTTAACAGCTACACCGGACCACTAAGGCGAGCGCTTAAGGCACTCAGCCGATTTTATTTTGGCAACCAGCTAAAAGGTGCACGGCACACCTCGGCTTGGCTGTTGCCTGTTGCATGCAAAATCGCGACCTATCTTAGCTAACCTAGCTAACTATTCATATATGTATAAAAAAAATGTTAGTTTAAATTAATTGGTGCGATTGGAAGTGTGCGTGCCACGACACGAGCAGTCACGTCCCCAGCGACGAAACCCATTAGCCGCTTTGATTAGCCACCGACCGATGACTCGACTCCATTGTACGCACCTAATGTGCATTGTAATTTTGTCTACGTGCTTATTTTATCTGTTACATTTACGTTTCAAAATATTCGATACTAGCCCTAACCCGCGACTTCGTCCGCGTAGCAAAAGTTACTTTGGGCTAACGCAAACAGCCACGTGGAAGCTCTCAACAGGAAAAAGATCCCGATTTTGAAACATTTTTCACTAGTGTTCCGCTCCTATTGGTCTTAGCGTGATGTTATATAGCCTATAACCTTTCTCGATAAATGAGCTATATAACACTGAAAGAATCTTTCAACATTTTGTAGATGGTAGAGCCACGCTGATACTGTAACTGGTTTCAGCATGAACGGGTCGACTCGTCCGGGGTAGTACCACACACTCGCAGAAAACCAACGTGAAGTAACAGTGCTTGCATTGTTGCGTTTAGTTCAGTCAGTGAGAGCGCCGGAGGCCCACCTCCCTCCCTCTCTTCCCCTTTCCCCTCCCATCTTCCCAACTAACACAGGCTGGCAAAGCACTTGCGACTCTTCTGGCGTTGCTGGTGTCTATGGACGGTAGTGATCACTTAACATCAGGTGACCAATCTGTTCATTTGCCTCCTAAGACGATAAAAAAATCTGACCAGTAGTTCATGAGATTACCCCCTACAATATCACAAACTTTACCTCTTTATGATATTAGTACAAACATAGATAACACTTATAGACTACGCATTTCGTATACTGAGATGTCAGCACAGAGTATCGTTACATAGAGTAAAACAAAGTCCCCTGCCACGGTCCTACTAATTTATCTGTACTGTATACCTTTCCTTAAAACAGTGTAATTATATACATCAGCAAATCTGTAATTATATTAGTGTAATCATTATATCGGTCATCGCAACACTCCGTCCACATCCGGACTGTCAACGGTGCAATTACACGCTTTGATTGAGATCGCCAGCGAAATGTACCCGAGTGCGTGCAGAATATAACCGGTAGTATTCATTTTTTTTTTTTTTTATTTATTGGTCTATAAAACTTTTTTTTTCGAACTGACTACGCTGTTAACCTGGCAAGGTCTTACTAGCTCAGTCATAAGGTCAGCTTCACTGGACTACTACGGCGAGCGTAAGGCACTCAGCCGATATAATTTTGACAATTAGCTCAAAGGTGCACGGCACAGCTCGTCTTGGTCTGTTGCTTAGCTTGCAAACGAAAACACTTACTTTTGCATTTCTAATACCTTTAAACGAGCAATACTTCTATATTTTTATATTGTTATATATTCAGGATCTTGGAAAGGGCGTTAGTGATTTCCGTGAAACTTTGTATGTAGGTAGTTTTGGAGACGATAAATCGATCTAGCTAGATTTTATTCATTAAAAAAACTTTTTTAAACTGAGTTTTCAGTTAATGAAAAATATACCTAGAATATAAAGTTAAATTTCGCCGGCACTGTCTAAACACAACTAGCTCAGATGGAAATTGGTTGCTTCGAAAATCCGTGTAACCCCAGTTCGAATCCGAGTGACGACAGCAGAAGAATCTTTCTTTAATATATTTTTTTTTTTTTGTGAAATAAAATGACAATTTTGTGAGGCAAACCTAACAGTTTATTTTAATTAGAAAATGTCTTTTAAAGAGCCGAGCTAAGCTCGGTCGCCCAGGTACAATAATATTAATTAGGATACATTTTTAAATGAAACTTCCAAAGTAATCACACGCAAGATGATGGCGTGAACAGAAGTCTATATTTGATTGGTAGTCGCCACTGTGGAGGTTAAAAAATCGATCACCGACTAAATATACTGGCCGTTTCCGAAATATAACTTGCAACTTTCTTATAATAGCGAGTCGTAAATACAAATTCTGCCACTGTCAACATTGAATTGACAGACTGACGTTCTATGGTCCACAGTTCTCGTTTTATTTCATTACATGTTCCTATTGTGTACATTTTCTCTTTGTTGTTTGTCTTTCTTTGTCTTTGTAGTCATGGGCGCAGCAGGAACTGACAGTTAATAATATTTTTAAACATATGTTTTAAACATATTTTGAAAAAAAAAAAACAACAACTAGCTAACTTATTACGATTCATGTTCCTATTGTACAGAGAGTATTAAGTGTCATTTTCTCTCTGTTGTTTGTCTTTATAGACACGTGCGCAGCAGGGAAGTATAGTTAGTAAAAACATATTTTGAAAAAAAAAAAAAAACAACTAGCTACCTACTGTTCCCGGTTAGTCTTAGCTATGATTTAATATTGTATTATATATGTATTAACCTTTAGCAATTAAGATGTTGCTAACGTAATATTGGCTGTCCAATTTAAATTGTGATAGTGTTGCCTGAAATAAAAATCAATTATTATTATTAGTATTACGATTCTAAGAACACAACTCTTATGAAGTAGAACGGTCAATGTCGCAATAGCTTTGAAACAGGGTTCTTATTTTAAATACGATACCCTAAAAACGGTACGCCGAGCACATTCGGAACTTTTTTTTTATTGAAGGACGACAAAGTGACTGCACTATGCCTGATGGTAAGCATAGTACAATCCAAAAACAGTGGCGACCACCGAGAGACAGATCATCCATCGTAGGTCGCCGCTGTCATGCCGGCCATAATAATGACGAAAGTCACCCAGTACTGGATATGCACTGGCTGCTCCCGAAACGCGACACGCAGAAGCGAGTCACTATAACGGGCTTTTTCGCCATATACATGGTGGTTGCGACCCAGTCGGGCTGTAAAACCCTACCACCCCGCTATCGCCATTGCCTTGTTCGTTATTCAGCAGGGTGCACTTATGCTAATAAAGGTCAGGGTCTCTCTTCTTTCACTAAAAGAGCCCCTCGAGTAACGGCTATTGTTAGTCATTTATGAGTGGCCAATTCTTTCACAACGAAGTCTGTCGTCAAGGACATGATTGGGGTTGCCAGCTTAAAATTTAATTTTCCGGGTAATATATTGGGATATCCCAAATTGGGAATTTTTTTGGAGTAAAAACTTCTGAAAGTGCATTGAGCGGTATTTTTTGGCGGGAGATAAATTTATCTATACTAATTTTATAAAGAGGTAAAGTTTGTGATGTAGTGACGTTGTAGGGGGTAATCTCAGGAACTACTGGTCGGATTTGAATAATTCCTTCAATGTTATATAGCTCATTCACCGAGAATGGTTATAGGCTATATATCATCACGCTGATACCAATAGGAGCGGAGCACAGGTGATAAATGTTTCAAAATCAGGATGTTTTTTCCTTTTGAGAACTGTTGCGTGTTGGTGTATCTATTTCACGCGAAGGAAGTAGCGGGCAGAGGCTAGTATAATATATGACATCTTTTATGCATGACCGACCGTATTGCGGCTGTGCGGTTTACGTTAGACAAGCGAAGATTAGTATTAGAGCCCGTGTACATCTTATATTGGTATTTTGTATTGAGTTTGTGCAATAATTGATATTGTTTCCCAGTCATAGGTCAAATATCGAGGTCATCCATAAATCACGTCCCTAAAATTGGAATTTTAAAACAAACCCTGAGGCAGTCATAAACACTAACGACAGAAGTTAAAACTAAATACAATAGTAGAACTGTGCTCCGTTTTTTACACAAATGCGCATAGATGTACACAGGCCCCTATACTACGCGTCGATACCTTGACGTAAGCCGCACAATCATAATACGATCGGTTACGCTTACTAGCATGTCATGACGCGAAATTATAAATTTATCTCCTGTCAAAAATACAACTCAACGCGTCTAAAGGGATTTATTTACACTTCTATATATATATATATATATATATGTATATGTATTGATAATACTAAAGATCGTTAATATTTACTAAACAAAAAAAAGGCAGTTTACAACTGAAATTTTAGAGTTTTAATACTTAAAATTTAAACGTCACTACACTTATGACTCTTTCCCCTTGCTACACAATATTACACTTTGGCCTGCCTCATTGGCCCACAATGGGCAAAAAATCACCGCTAGAAGAAATAAAATCGCCAAAACTTTCTTTCCTTTCTTATAAAAGCTGATTCTGTATTTCGACTTAGACCAACACTAGCGAGCCGGGCGGACGCTGTCCTGCCTTGATAATGAATAATAAATAAAAAAATCAACAGCAGCACAACCTACCGGATCTAATTGTGAATCTAAACCATTCTCGGATCCACTGGAACACGCACACAAAATTTCATCAAAATCGGTCTAGTCGTTTAGAAGGTCGTAGTCCGGTGAGCTGTTAAGACCTTGCTGGGTCAATAGCGTAGTTAGATCGCCATAGAGACCTAGAGATCCCTTCTATCTGAGCGTACGTAAAATCACTTACAATTAGTTATTTTGAAAAAGCCGCGAATCATCCCAGTCCGTTAGTGGTATCCGCCGCACAATACGAACCCGTACCGAATACTGCGCATTATTATAGACGTCCGCGACATATTTTAATCGACGCTCCTGATGAAATAACGGCAGTGAACGATCAGTACCAGCCTGTCTCTCCAAACAGAGCGTGCTCACGCCCACGCCCTCGTAACCACAGATCACGCCGCCGTGGTCTGGGGGTAAATTTCGCTCCCGCACACCGGATTAGACACCTCTCGGTAGCGGCTCAAGTCTAGATTCGATCCCTCGGCAGGGAGCCCTTTTGAGTGCGTTACTTGCGCGATACAGTGACACAAAAATCTACATCACTGCTACAACACTACACGATCACCCCCACACACG